>VRLP01000878.1:0-92500 GCA_009660295.1 Lophius piscatorius
CGTTCTACCCACTCATACCGCCTCCTCCTTCCCCGGACTAAGCTCAGCACCATGGGTGATCGGGCCTTCTGTTCTGCTGCCCCTCGTCTGTGGAATGCCCTCCCCGACCATCTGAGGGCTCCACAGACGACTGACACATTTAAAAAAGGACTTAAAACTTTCCTTTTTAGCAGAACCTATAACTTTAATTAACATTGCTGCTTATAATACAGTTATTTTATTTTTTTATTGATGCTTTTACTTTGTAGCACTTTGAGATTTGATCCAAATGTACAGTGCATTATAAATGAAATGTATTATTATTATTATTACCTGTCTCCCATGTTGTCAGTCCTGCACAGAGTCTTTGGCCATGAACTCTGACCTTTATTGAGCTAAGAGAGGTTTACAGTTCCAACAGTCGTGCTCTCGGAGGAATTTCCGATGTCTCATGACAACTGATCAGTGCTGATTTAATTTAGCAGGCTAGCTTCACCATTAACTTATTAGTCCCACGTAAAGGAAGATTACCTCAAGTCGACTTTAAGTTATCATATTTGGCATCTTTGTTTTATTTGATTCAACCGTATAACTAACTATAATACTGACATTGGTTAGTAGCTTCAGATTTCAGAATCTTTAGCTTACGCAAACGGCTTGTCACAGTCCAATGGGTCAAACCTTCAGAGTGATCTGCCGACACCGAGCTCAGCGAGGCGATCTGCTGATTAAAACTTGTAATCTCTGCAATCTCGCACTTTTGAATCGAACAGGTTCCTCACGTCAGCTGCAGACTTAAAAGTAAAGGTTTGTACGATTAAATTAATAACCCGTGATTTTAATAAAAAGTTTGTTGTGATGTTTTTGACACATAAATTCTTCCTTTCATTATCACATGTTGGTTTTTGTCTTGACGAGACGTTAAAAAAAAAAACCCAAACATAAACATTTGTGTCTACCGCATGGTTGATCTTCCCAGCATCTATAAGAGATACACATCAGAAAAGTTTGAATTTATCCTTTTTAGTACTGCTAATCCATTAAATGAATGAAACAGAAAAATACCTCCCATAAGATCGACTCCGGTTTTTCCCAATAAACGCTAGACTTAATTCTTTGACATTGACCTTCTTCTTTAGGGGTCGCCACGGCGGATCATGTGTTTGCATCCAGCCCTGACTGCTCCATCTTCCATTCTTTGACAACAGTATTGGATCAAAATAAGCCCTTTTAATCTTTAATTAACACGGCCAGAACTCGTCTTTCCCATTAAAAATCTAAAGAATTTCCGTGTGGGCATTAAAAAGCTGACAAAAAGCTTTTTTCGGTACTGAAGAACTGGATCTATACTGATGGATTCAGCATCAGTTTCCGTTTTACTGTAACCCCGTGGCGGCCTGTGGATTCTCCACCCGGGCTTTCAGTGCTATACTCCAACACTAAGCTGCCGTTAAGTAACGTGAGCGTGACGGTACGGATACAGGCTATTTACGTAACTAGCTCAAAGACACAGTAATGTTTATCATGTGGAATAAAGTGGTTAAAACCTGGTTTAACAAATACCAGACTCTCCACAGGCGGTCACATTTACTCATACCACCACCGAGAAAGCAACGGTACCATCGAATGTAAGCAGTACAATCAGGAGTCTACAGGGTTTCCTCCCGGAGTCGTTATGCTGCTGGGCATAAACACAGGTGCTCAAAGGCACACTGGCACCACCAGACCACTTAAGCTGGATTGGTTGAAAAATATGTCACTCGAGGGTTTCACTCTCAAGTTTAAGGCCTCAGAGTAAATTTATGACCCGCAGACGGCAGTGGAGTAATCTTATTCCTTTTTATATGAGCTCACGGGACGCAGGCAGGGAGAAAAACAACAAATGTAAACAGACCAGATGGAACAAACTGGTCATTTTAGTTCATCATCAAACCCGTGTACACACACACCGATGTGTCAACAACAGTGTGTGTCAGATAAGGCAAATTTGAATCTGTTTAAAGAACACTATTGACTTCTAAAAAACTGTAGTTTTGTGTGTTTATTTATTTTTTTAAACTCATGCGAAAATCTGAATGAAAAAATAATAATAATAATCTGTCCACAAATCATGTGAAAAACACATTTATTCTACTTTTACAAATCATCCATGACGGTGTGACTGAACACGATTCAAATTGATCTGCTGCTCGCCAATATGTAACATTCTTAAAAGGAAAAGTCCAACCGAAGAACGAAATTTCAGCCATCGTCTCCTCCTCCTCACCCAGAAGATAAAAGAAAAGAAAGTTGGTCAGGAGAAGATTCTTTGTCCATAATATCTTTCGGCGCCGAGGTCATTCTCCTAAACGGCTGAAGAGGATCTGGACTTCTTTCAAATCCTTAAGGACACAGAAGCCAAGAAATGTCCAAATCTGTACGAAGGGACGACCTTTTGGAAGCTGTTTGG
This sequence comes from Lophius piscatorius, assembly GCA_009660295.1. Classification (NCBI taxonomy): domain Eukaryota; kingdom Metazoa; phylum Chordata; class Actinopteri; order Lophiiformes; family Lophiidae; genus Lophius; species Lophius piscatorius. The sequence goes on from VRLP01000878.1 coordinate 2,429, forward strand.
GAATCCAGTAGAATTATGAACAGGTCAACACTGCAGCGAGAAGCCCGGTGGTACTCGACCCAAACGACGGAGGACGACAGGGACTTACTCTACAATGTCATCAAAAGACAGGAAATGCTTTCTCACAGCTCTTATGGCGTAACAGAAGTTACGCAAATAACAGAAGTCTTGGGATTCTAAATGGATTTTTCTTTTTTTTATTAAAAAAAAAAAAAAAAAAAAGGCCTTTAATACAGATTTCCCGCTGAAAGAGGTGCATTTGTTTTTTATTTACATATAAATAAATAAAAAGAAAGACACAAGTAGGTGCAGATTCATGCTGGGTGACACAAATCAACAGAACTCAAACTTGCGCGGGAGATTTTTTGTATAAGGAAAAAAACGTCGGCGCCGAGATTCCCAAAAATGTCACACGTCCGGAGGAGAACCTGGAGCTGCAGGTGTCTGGGCGAGCGCTGAGGAATGCAGAGATGATTGGTTCTGCTGCAGTGACAATACAGCTCACCAAAAAAAGGGCGTGGCTAATTTGATTTGATTTTTTTTTCTTCAAACCCATGTGGGTTTCTGAGGGTGGAGGCGTGGGAGCAACGCGTGAGCGAGTCCCACGTCTTCCTCAGTTGTTTAGGAGAATCCAGCCTCGCTGTGACGCTTTAAGTCCGACGTTCCATCAGCAGGAGGTCGAGTAAATTAGGACTGAATTCTCGTTTTGCTTTTCTTTTAACTTTCGGGCCAAACGGCCTGTTTTAACAACTCGACTCCGTCACAACGTGCAGATTCTATGAAAACAACAGCAGGTACAGAGTATATACACAAATACAGACATGTATAAAACAGATGTGTGCGTGTGCGTGCGTGCTAGTGTGTGTGTGCGTGTGTGTGTGTGTGTGTGTAAAAGTACATGATGAGCTTTGATACATTTTTTTTTTTCTCTAAAAAAGTGCAAAAAGTATTGAGAATACATTTGGCCAGTTACCTCCGGATTGCATAAATTCAGAAAGCGATACTTCCTCTTGTTTTTTCTCGTTTCAACTGAAGATGCAGCCGTGTTAACTACATCTCAATAATTGATGAAAATTTAGAGAGCCTAAGTAGTGTTAGCTTAATGCAGTGTACGTCTTACAGAGATCCAACGACTGACGACAGAACCTTCGATCACCACCGGTTACACAATTAATATATTACCTTCATTTACATATTAAAGCAGGTAGCAGTGAGAGAGAGAGAGGGGGAGAGAGAGAGATAGCGATCCAAGCTCTGTGGGAAGGACTACATCGTGACAGCTGATGTCATCACCGTCGGGCGGGAGAGGTCAGAGGTTGGTGGTGGTGGAGTTCAGGACGTTGTGCTGGATTTTGGCGTCGGAGGCCTTGGACAGGTCCCGCTGTGGAAACAGAAGCCGCCCTAAAGGTCAATTCATCCTGTGCAATGAGGTGAAACTCTCTGATGAGACAAATAGGACGCTGTAGGGGTGGGTCCACACGGCCGACAATTGGTGAGATCCTTTCACTGCAGGAATCCAGCGAACTTATTTGAACTATTTCAGGTCTCTTCAGGTTATTTACATCCTTTAAAAACATCCTTCACACGAAGAAAGTCAACAGAGCAGAGACAAAAACATGTCCTCAGGGGACGAGCTGCTGAGCGTGCAGAGGAAGAGGAAGAGGAGGATTTGTGCGTGTGTGTGTGTGTGCGTGTGTGAGGGAGAGAGAAGTTAGCAGATAAAAGTGGGTCATACTGTGGGAAACACTGCAGAGGTGGGCGAAAGGGGATCCGGTTACAAGTTTTAGGATTTGAGACTTGATTTACTATCAATTACTTGTTTATTTGTTTTCTATACAGTAACACGTTCTGTTCTTCAGGTTTATTTGGTTCTGACAGACATCATCATGTGAAAGGAACCCTAAACGTGTGGGTTTATGTCCAAACCATCCATAAAAAAAAAAGAAAGTTGGTTCAGTGTGATCCGGACCGAAACAACCTCTTCTTGTCAGACCAAAGTCCAGCTGTCTATCCGGACCTTAGTCTGGTGGAGATTCCACAGCCGCAGTTTTAGTCTGGAGAAAAGTTTCAAGGGCGAGGCCCCCTAGTGGGCTGAGGAGGTACAGCAGCTGAGCCTCCAGGCCATTTAAATTATTCTTAAAGTATGGATGATTTAATATTTACATTTGTAAAAGTTCAATCAGAACTGATACAACAACTCAACAGGATTTAAATCGTAGTCTTCGTGTATCTGACCCGGTTTTATCTCAGTTTGAGTTAGTTTTGTCTTAGTTTTCCAGTTTCAATTTCCCACGCCACACACACTCGGATGTTTGTCATTTCACAGCCTTTCTTCCTTTGGGTGCATTCAAAGTTTTTATGCATCAGTCTTATTTATTTTCCATCCAGTTTCAAACAGCATGGAGACGGTAAAGGCTTCAAAAATTCACTATTTGCTCATTTCCTATCCGTGGACGTCGAACTGTGGCGAACCGTCGCATTACGTATTACGAAACAAGGAAGTTCTTGTAAACGTACTCTTAGCTATAAGCGCGTATAAAGTCCACCTAGTCACGTCACCTCACCTCCGCTGCGTGTTTTCCTGTCTATAACCTGTGCATGTTAAAGCTGCGACGTCACGTCTGGAGATTTTTGATTCGGTTAAGAGACATGCGAATAAATAAAATAAAATAAAATAAAAAAAGGTGGTGGATTAGTCACAAGCTTTCATGGATTCCAAAACACACCTTGATTGAACCGATTCTGTGTTGACCAAGTCCCGCTACAATATAAATTTTGACATCATTAGCGTTTAAACATCCTCAAAGACAGTAAATTAAAATAAGGTGAATGAAGGGGGAAGCAGAGAAAATAGGAGATAAAAGTGAGAATTACCACAAACTCTGAATACGTGCTGGCGACAGAGGTTATGCTGAAGTTACGCTGTGGATTAGCCTGGGTCATCAACGCACCGAGCACAGGAGTCCCCTTCAGCTGGTCTTCATTCTCCTTGTTGCAGCCCAGCGCTCGCGGGTGGGGGGGTTTACCGCCAACTGGCGTCTGTGCCGACGGAGCACCCTGGACGACATGCAAGAGGACAGAAACCCGTCAGACGAGTGGAACCAACTATTCTCTTTAATTCTCTTGGGGGGGGACAAGCGGGTAGAGCGGTGGTCCCTAAACCGGGAGAGCAGGATTCGAGCCCGGCCCCTGACGCGACATGGTCCTTGAGGAAGACCCTGAAACCTCTGCTGCCCTGGCGCCGTCACAGGGACCGCCCACTGCTCCCTCAGGGGTGGGTCAAAATGCAGAGATACATTCCAAGACGTCGTAACACGTGATAAATGAAGTAAAGATTATTATTAAAGGCAGAATGAGAAAAAATAATCGCCTTTTAAGACAATAAGACAGAATCTGCGATTGTGAAAAAATCAAACCCACCTTGTTTGCTGAGAGCGGTGGGCGGGTCAAAGGTGAGCGACAGACCGTCCCCCCGTAGGCCGAGCGCATGGTGCTGTTGGAGGTGGCGCTGGAGATGCTGGAGGTGGCATTGAACTGAGGAGAGAGGAGGAGGAGGAAGAGGAGGGCGAGGGGTTAGTGCTGAAGACCAAACAGAAGTTATTTTTTCAGACTGTATTGGACAGAGACTCTCCCACCTTTCGTGTTTTGTTGGGGGTGGCCGAGCCGAGGAGTCTGCGTTTGGTGGGGGTCCGTATGGCTGTTCCGTACAGCATGTCCTCCTCCGTCTGTTTGCTCTTCTTCAGTTGCTGTTGAGACCGTTTGAGAAGAATCAACACATTTTCCAGCAAAAAGCGTTTAAGGCTTTTTTTTCTCCCTCTCCCTCTTTTGACTGAAGCTGTGTCTGTGTTTCTTTTCTAACATTTATTCTACCTTGACGGTTCTCTGAGCTACAATGAAAGGTTGAACGAATGAACTTACCCGTTCTTGTTTCTCCTTCTCCTTCTGAGTCCGGTGCAGCTCCCACTGCTCCTCCACGTACTGCAAGAACTTCTGCCCGTTTACCAGGAACTCCAGGCCCTGTTCACCTTCCCACGCATCAATCTGGGCTTTTAAGTTCCTTTCAAGCTGAAGAAGTGAACGCAGAACGGCCAATGACACACACGCGTAAAGATGTTTCCAGTTTACAAGGAGAGGAGGAGGCGCTGGTTCTTTTACCTTCGGCAGACTTTTGTGCAGATCGGCTCTCTGCTTCTCCTCCTTCAGCAGGTTCCCTCCTCTGTTGGTGAATCTCGTGGGATCTGTGGCTTTCTTCTGTGAACGAGAAACATCAGAGCGATTAGGAGCGTAAAACTAATAAAAGGAATGCAGTGGTGTCATTTTATAGTCTGGTTCTTTTAGGGGTTTTCTTTTCTGTCTGAAAGAAAAACAACGTTATGTCCTCGACTCGTCGGGGAAATGATACAAATTGACTCAACCTAGCTATTTGTATGAAGTCAGCAATATGTTCTATAATAAGACGCCATAGTGACTTAAAAATGAAGATAAATGCAGTTAAGTAGATTTTTTTTCTGAGCTAAATGTAGTTAGTATCTCTGTCTGTGTGTCTGTGTGTCTGTGTGTCTGTGTGTCTGTCCCGGTTCTTCCTCGCAAGGTCTTTTTGGGTATAAATTCTGATCCATGAAACAGTTTTTGAGTTATCAGCTTGACACGAATGAACTGAATTCAAGTGAAAAGCAGATCCGTTTCGACCCAACCCGACCGCATCGGATGATTTTGCTGAGCCGGAAGGTTCTGGCGCGGCTTTTTAAATCTTTATTCACATTCATTGCAGACTCGCCTCCAGCTCCAGGAAGAGCCTCCAGCTTTCTTCCCATTGCTGGACTCCATCAAAAAGCTCTTTGTGGTGCTCATAATGCTGCTTCAGGCGCTGGATCTCTGCATCGTGCCGACTCAGCAGCTCTTCTGTGAAGTCCTCTGGGAAAAAGTCAAATGGAACGAGAGCGTTAGAAACTTTCTCAGCTGCGACATTGTTCTGACGAAGGCTCAAATGTCAAAGGTCACCCACCGCTAAAATATGGTGTGAAATCCTGCCGCTGGTCGATGCTGAGGAAACACTTTTCCCAAAGCACAGCGATCTCGGAGCGGATGGCGTCGATGACATTGCGGATGTTTAGGAGTTTGAGTTCTTCAAGGCGCTGAACTTCTGTTTTTAACTGAAGAAAAGAAGAAAAAGTGTCAACGGGAAAATCTGAGACGTGTTTAAGCAATAATAATAATACATTTAATTTATAATGCAATTTACATTTGGATCAAATCTCAAAGTGCTAAGCAATGCCTTCTGGGAGACTAGCGGCCGGTCCCGAGACACTTTTAGGGTAAAACCAACGAGGTGCGGGTTCTGGCCTGCTGCTAGAAACTGTTCAGCGCAGGTTCAACAAGAGAACCCTCTAAAGACCTTTTAAAAAAAACTAAAAGTGACTGACTAAAGAGGCACTAGAGCCACGTCATGACATGACATGACATAGCAGGGGCACTAGAACGACGTCTTTCATCATTGAGCATAACTGAGCAACATTTTCTCTGGCTTAGACCCGGTTGTTTGACTGGGACCGCAAAGAAACGGTCCCAAATAAGACACCGGCTCTGAGCGGGCCCTGGAACCTCCTTGTAGATGTAGCGGAGGACACGCCTCCACATGATATTTAATGTTGGTGTAGCCATTGTTCCTCAATACCCTGACATAAGACCACCAACAGTGTTTTTTTTAAAAGCAGCAGCCGACCGCGAATAACAAATCTCCTCACCGCTTCCAGGTTCCTCCTCTTGGATGTGACCATGTGTTCGTTGAAGGCTTCTCGCTCTTCCTGCGGCACCCGCAGTCGGTCCCACAGCTGCTGGATCCTCTCCCTGTGGTTCTCGCACACCGCCTCGTTCTCCGTCTTAATCTCCTCCAGCTGCAGGATCAGCAAGTTAGCATCCCGGCCCGTGTCAGCCCAAACAACTTTCACGCAGCAGTCACAAAACAAACAAAAAAAACCTCTTACGTGACAGATGAGGAGTTTGAGGGATGTAATATTGTCCCTGGAGAGGCAAAAGGCGTCCTCGTCTTCACAGACCACGTCCTTCTCAAAGCTGGTCTCGGGGAGGTGGTCCAGCTCCTCCATGTACGAGATGATCTGCTTCTTGAGGTCCATGAACTCCGCATACCGCTTCGCCTGATGGACAGGAAAGACGCACATCAAGTTGGTCCAGTGGCGATTAGATTGGGTTCATGACAACAGGACGGAAACAAAATGCAGCGATTCAAATAATGACAGAAGCGCCGCGCCTTTCATGTAGAATAATAACAATAATCTATATTTTTGTGTTCTTTAAAGCCCGCCCTCTTCAGAACTTTGTTAGCTCCTTGGCTAATATCTATCATTTTCACTTCTTTTCTGACTGATTGGTCTTAATGCCTCGGTGCTTTTTCCTTCTTCTCTCTACAAGCTGCTCAAACACGCTTTGACCTCGTCAGATTGATACATCTGGGAAGATGATGATGATGAAGACATTCCTCCACTACTGGTCTCACTATGTGTGATTCTGAAACCAGCAATGAGAAATAGAGGAAGAGCTGAGGAGACATTTTATAAAGCAGCAGAAGAGTCTGTCGCGGTCGGTGCTGAAACCATATTTTGTCCATTCCTGTCTTTTCTAGATTCCTTTCTGTCAGGACAAACCAGGACAAAAACTTTTACACCGGCCTTTTGAGGAGACTTTTGATTAAAACGTAACTCGTCAGGCGAAAACCTTTCATAACATCGTTACCCTTCAGGGACCGGAGAGAACTTCATAAACCTAAAAAGAGGTGTCCTCAAGCCGGGACCCCGACGTAACGACGTGACCTCCCACCTTCTCTGCGTTCTGTTTAGCCACATGCTGGTGGAAGTCCTCCAGCTGCTCCACTGTGGGGACAGAGTCCGGAGCGATGCCATAAGGCACGGCGCACAGGATGTCACACAGGTCCCGGTCCTGCTCCAGCAGGGCCTTCAGCTGCTGCATCCGATGGGTCTTCTCCTTCACCAGGACCTCCACCTGAGTGCGGATGTTCCTCTCCTGCTGGAGCATGGTGATGCCCTTCTCCTCCTGAACAGACGGGAGAAAAAAAAGGAGTCAACACGGCAACAAACGCATCTGGACTCATGTGTTTGTGTTCGCAGGCAACGGGAAGAATAATAGTTCTAAACACGGAGTGAGCGGGTTCATTTAATATATAACAAAAACAACAAATATAGATATTTGGATGAAATCTAGAGTTTTATAAAGTCAATGCAGTGAGAAGAGCTTAACGCCAAAAGTGGTTTCAGTTGCCGGTACCTCAAACAGGGGCAGCTGGAGTTCCAGGTAGAGATTCTCCATCTCTGCCTTGCAGTTCTCAATGCTGCTCAAGAGCCTCTTTTTCAGAGACTCCTCCTCTTTGATCATCATGTCCAGCAGATTCTGAGGGACAAAGACAATTAAAGACAATTAAAGCAGTCGGGATAATACAGACGGATGTGTGTTGACGTTAATATTGCGTGCCAGTATCTAGTAACTTATACTCTGAAGGCTTATTTTTGGTCCATTGACAGACATTTATCTCTCCTTCCAATCGTTCCATATAAACTCAAGGTCGATCTTGACGGTTAAGATTTTTGAAAATGTTTTACATTGATTTTAGTTTCATTTATTTATAACCTACTTTTGAAATTAGTACCTATGTGTCAATAGTCAACATTTTAAGTATTTAGAGACTATAAATCTTTACTATTTTTTTCTTATATTCATTACTGTTACTGCCCTTTTACTTTTAACCCTTATCTTTTTATTAGTCTCAATGACAAATAAAAGTTTATCTTGAATCTGAATCTGATTTTACTTTATTTTCTGCTCGCGATATGACATTGGGTTTGATAGAAAACACATTTTGAGAAGTAACGCCGATAAAAACAAAAATAAATCAAGGAAATCTTTGTTTCCCTGGTTTAAGGAGACTAACTGGTGGAGCAACAAATCACATCAGTCCAGCTCTCAGATCATCACACATCACCTCAGATCATCACACATCACCTCAGATCATCACACATCACCTCAGATCATCACACATCACCTCAGATGATCAATCAACACCCCAGATCATCACACAACACCTCAGATCAACAATCAACACCCCAGATCATCACACATCACCTCAGATCAAGACACATCACCTCAGATCAAGACACATCACCTCAGATCAACAACCATCACCTCAGATCATCACACATCACCTCAGATCATCACACATCACCTCAGATCATCACACATCACCTCAGATCATCAACCATCACCTCAGATCATCAACCATCACCTCAGATCATCAACCATCACGCTGTTAGTTTGTGTAAAATCTGCGTTCTGTCCCGAGAGTCAAAACTGGTAATACACCAGCGGTGTTCTGTTTTTACACCTCACATACTTCCAACAAACTCCTGAAGAACAACATCCAGTTATTTGACTCTGTTCTTTTTAACTCGAGGCGGAGCACCTTTCCTCTTACCAATGCCTTAATAAATTAATGAGTTACCCATTAGTTATACTACTTTTGAACCTTTACTGTTGTAGTAATTTCTATTATAGTCTATGCCAAAGAGGTCATGGACCCATCAGTGTCTGTTGGTAGGATTCTACAAAAGCTACCTGACATATTTAATGAAGCTCGGTGCAAGGGTTAGGGAAGTAACAAGGAAGAAGCCATTACATTCTGGAGAGGATCCAGCTAAAAGGATGATAACGGCATTTGTTAAACATGAGTCACAGATTTCAAGTTGTACATTACTTTACTCACTATGACGTATAATTCCCTTATAGACAATACACCGTCTCTGGGCTCCGTCAGTTCGTGTGATTACCAAAGCAGGGATGGATCTTAGCTCAGGAAAGAGTTTACTATGTTTTGAAGCAGATCTAGGCATTGATGCTGATCCTGAATAACAGGATTATTCTATATTGTTCTGGACATTGTAAGACATAACCTTTTCAAATGAATTTGTTGCATGCATGCTTGATGTCCTCATAATATTTAGAAAAGTTGTCGATGGATTTTGATAAGTTAAGTTCTGTAAAGATGAATCTTAGTTCAAGGGAGAGTTTATTCAATTTCTACGCAGATTTGGATACAGATGGGGATTCTGTAAAGGCTTCTTTCTTCTTTTTTTTTTAACTCAAATTAACTTTTCGTCCACAAATAATAATAGGTCAAAACAGATTTTAAAAAATACATGATGTTAAACATCTATATTTAAATATATATTAGTAAATGGCAGTTTTTTTGAAAACACTAAAGTATGCATGTTTTCTAAACACCTGTTAATTGTAATGTAGAACACTTAAAATGACTCCCTGTTGCAATACACAAATTTTGGCTTGATTCTTCAAACTTCTCCAGCATCAACCTCAAGATAAATTCAAATAATCCAGCACCCCAATCCAAAACTACCACTCCAACTCACTGACAAACGACCAGGTTCATCCTAAAACACAACAGTTTCAATCATGATCTTCTGATCTTTAAAAGCCTCTTCCTCCCCCACTGTCCAAACCTGATCATTGCTAAACGATAACCTCTAACCGGTCAGAGGACATTTCCTAAAGAGGGAGCAGCTTGGGTCAACTGAGGTTTAAGCCCCGATAATGTGGTTTTGGTTCCTCACCTTGATGTGGTTCTTGACAACATTAGTTCTCTGTAGTCTCTGATCCTCCGGGATACCGATCTCCTCCCAGATGTCCTTCAGGTGGCACAGCGCCTTATTCAGGCACGACACCGACTCTGCTGCGAGCACCTCGCTGAAGGAACAGAAAATAACACAAATGAATCTCTTTTAACTCTTAAACCCACGTAATTAGCTCATCAGAGCGCTAGCAGTCTCGGGCGACAGTTGAGCTAAAGCTAGCTAGCTAATCTAACAGTAATATACCTGTTATTAAAGTCTAAGTTAACTGAAACATTACAAACTGTTACGAAGAACATATATTGACCTTACCTCTTTCTCATCGTTAAATCCCACTCTAGAGAAGTTAATGAAACGCTAAAAATATTTAAAAAACACCCGGAGAAGTGCACCTGCAGACTGTCGGCACTCTTCTCAGTCCGGTAGGTTTGTACGCTATTCAAAATACGCATACAGCGCCGTTCTGGCCTCTGATTGGTCAGTTTTGTCGGCGCGCGTGATGTGTCTCGTCAGCGTCGGCCCCTGCTGTGTTACATTGAAACACTCACAGTGCCCGCCCACCACCGGACAACTCATGAAACAAATGAAACAGTTTCATGGTGGGTGTGGTGATACAACAGTACTTCAGACAACAATGACGCCACTCACTGTTAATTTGAGGCGTTAATAATTCACAGTTGAAACCACTAAGTAAAGGGACCAAAAACCAGGAATTAATTTCTCAAAAAAAACATTTATTGGCTTTATACATTTTTATACTTCTTTTAAGACAAAGAGAACATTTGAAACGGCAGTTGTGAAGGAAATTGAAGACCAGTGGCAGCAGGAATGTCCCAGTTTCTGTCCATCATGTCGGTTTCATGCAGGGTTATCCAACAAAGCCTCGATGAGTCTGGAGCTGTTTGTAATAGCAGTCGTTACTACTATGAATTTGTAACCTGGGAAGAGAAAATAGTCGTGTTTATTTTAATCATTTTAATCATATTTGTAGTTATGACAGAAAGCAACATGTGCATTTTCCCACAAGGACTTATTTTACAGGTCTGCAGTTTTTCAAATAAATTTAAAAAAATAGTTAAATGTAACTTTTACACAGGAACAGTTTCAGATTATGGATAACTATCAGTTATCAATGACAATTTTGCCAATATTTGTTTGATGTCTGCAGGACAAAAAGATATTGACCATCTTCTGGAAAATATGTTTAGGTAGGAGTTGAGTAGGGATGCAGATTACGTGTCTATTTTTTTTTTAACATAATGAAATAAGGCCTATTTCAGTTAAAGTTATTCATTAAATCATGAAAAATAACAAGCCACTCACATGAACCCTTTCATGCATGGATCATAAAAGGATCAACACTTTCTTAACATTTTTATTTACATCCAAAGGACGTAAGGAAATGCAAAGTGAGACCAATCTTTTGGGAATATTCATAATTCGGGGGGGCCCGGTCCCCAGTAAACAGACTCCAACAATGTAAACACCTGTTGGAGTCTTTTAGTCAGGAAATGGGTACGAAATGTATATGATTTAAAGTGAAAGTAAAGCTTTAATATAACTTTTTTTAGGAGGAAATTGCAGACTTGTATGATAAGTGCTCTTGTTTGTTAAATTAACTTAAATATATCAGGTTGCAGCCTAATATTCCTCCACGTTTTCCACACAGAACAGTTGCAGAGACGTTTGCAAGAAGACGACCGGGTGCAGGGGCGTCGGCACACACTTGAAAAACCCGTTAGGACTTCTACTGTGAGATCAGCACGCCGGCCGTATTTACCTCTCTCTCTGCCGAGGAAACGCAGGGCGGAGATCTCGGAAAAGGTGCAGCCACCGAGAAACATGACAAGAATGATGCGCTGGGCGTCATTGTTCACTCCTGAATCGCCTCCGTTGCTGCCTGATGAGAGGAGAAGAAGAAAAATCCTTCACGGATTCCAAACATTCTCACGTGGCGTGGAGGTTCGGTTTTAAAGTGCGTGTGTGCAAACCCTGACTTATGTGAGCTCCCACAGATCAAGGTTTAAAGCAAATGAAACATGAATACATTTTACGTGTCCTGTAACATCCTGGTCACTGGGATGGCATCTATAATCGTTGATAGACTTCTCTCATACCCCGGCCTTCATTTTGGGACCACTGCTACAAATCCCAGCTGCAGTTCTGTGACGTCCTGATTCTTTTTTTTCTTATTCCTTGTAAATCCATTGTCTACAAAACCTTGTTAGTTGTTTGTGTAGGATTTAACACTGGAGGGTGAAGCTGCTGCGTTATATTCATATTCATGCCATTTTTGCCTCTTTTTATTTACACAACTCTTAAGGATTGATCTTAATCTTCATCGAAGACTGCTGCCTAAAAGTTTAAACATACGCCTCCCAGTCCAGGCATGGGATTCAACGCTCAGAACCTCTGATGGGACGAGCTTCTCGGGTTTTCAGCTTAGACGCCACTACATTAAAAAAATGGTGTATATAAAGACTTTTTTGAATCAATTTGGGATCTTTTGGGGGTTTTGTGGAGGCGTGTGATCTGTACGGGACTCAGTTTGTGTTTGTCTCTAGTTGTTGTTTTACATTTTAAAACCCTTTCCCTTCTTCTTCCGTCGCTAACATTCAAACAGGAAAAAGCTCTAGGAATGCTAATAAAAAGATCCAATAATGGCTGAGTTTGTCATTTTTTTTTGGGTGAGCTGTTCCTTTAAGAAATCAGACAACCGTCAAAGCCAACAGCAGCTCCGTGAAAAGTATTCGCTCGAACTAAAGCCTCTCTTTTCGTTTTCAGCCTCGGCTCAGTATCTCCTGGTGGTCTCACCTGAAACAGCAGGTGTTCTCACCTGTAACAGCAGGTGGTCTCACCTGTAACAGCAGGTGGTCTCACCTGTAACAGCAGGTGGTCTCACCTGTATAAGCAAATTCGCGGCCATTTAACAGCCGGGTGACTTCTTCCAGCCCCGTCCAACCGTCTCGCTCCAGCACCTACAGACGACCGCAGCGGGAAAAACATCTGAGTTCCATCATGACATTATTATTTTTATGTTATTATATTGTGGTTTACTGGTCGTAGATTTGTTCTGGTGGGATAAATGACTCACCTGCTCGATGAGTTTGCAACTCAGCGGCACGTAGGCGCCGCTGAAGATGTAAGCCATGTCTGGCGGGACACGCAGGTCGTATTCTTCATCCGACTTCGGCACCTTTACATGAAATATTATACTGCGTTTAAAGACGTTGACGAATTTTCCGCAAGGTGAAGAAAAACAATAAAAAAAAAATATATATATATATATATATATATATGGGAGCCATTCAGGCGAGAACATTTCTGCATGAAAACGTACTTTCACACTTTTGACGCCTTTTCAGGCGGTCTGAAAATGAACTTTCGAAACAGTTTTTCTTGTAAAATCCCAACACCATCACTGTAAACGGGATTCTTCTGAAACCTGCGATGTCATGGCGGCGCTACATGGATCGGGTGTAGACAGAATAACGATAGTGAGAGGGAAAAAAGATGCTCAGCACGCCTGAACTGCGTGTTCAGTCATGTTTTCGCCAGCATTGTTTGTCACAAAAGGTGTCCGGTGGACACGGAACTGTTTTAAAAACACCGAGGAGAAACTTTTATGAAGGTAGCAAAACTGTTGTCCTGTAAGCTGGACCACAAGGACCAAACGGATGACAATTTACCAGGTTGAGTTTTCTGCTCAGGGCTCTAAAATTGCTCTTCCTTGCAAGCGAGGAGAAGGCGTCAGTCAACTTTCCTGGAAAGAAGGGTAAATAGGAGAAAAAAAAAATCAATTCCATGCAAATTTTAAATCTGCCACCGTTTAAAGTTGAACCCTTGTGTGTGTGTGAGGAAAAGATGACAGAGGGATGGGGGGGGGGGAGTCGAAACACTTGTTCACCTGCCGTCTTGTCGTTGACCAGTTTGCCCACTTTGCTCTCCATGACAGTCAGCGTTTCTCCCGGCTGCTGCTCCACCAGCAGACCCAGCTGCCTCAGGTTGGCGAAGGTGAGCAGGTGGTTCACGCCGTAGCTCTGGTGAGGTCAGGAGGAGAGAGAGGGTCACACCAGTGGTCCAGGTTCAAAGGGTCACTTTGATAGATCCTGTGGTTTTCTCATGTTCCACAAATAGCGTAAAAAACATTTTGTGCTTTTTTTAAGTTTCAACATGTTAAACTTTCTGTTATGAACTTGAAATTGAATTTTCAGGATCAGTCCCAGTGGAAGGCGTTGAGTCCATCTGTTTGAGTAACCTGGAGGCCGCTGAGTTAAACCGAGACGGTTTCATGAACAGGTAAAAACTCACCTGGAGAAACTGGGCTTTGAGTGACCGGTAGTCTTTGGGCAGGAGGCCTGTGAGGAGACACCGGCGCGCCGTTATTAAATAGCATTTGATATACGTTTTAGATGAGTATATATAAAGAGGACGCACCGTTCTCCGTGATGGACAGAAGACAGAGCAACCTCAGACTCTCCGTGTCCGAGACCTTGATAAAAAGAAGAAAGAAAAAAAGAAGAACAGAGTGAATGTTTCCGGCGTTTTACTGCGACTGTTTCACCTGCCGGATCATCAAAACCGCGTCGAAGCGAACGCACCTGTCTGATGATGTGCTCCTCGATGAAGGATATACACTCACGGATTTCAAATCCTTCAAGTAAGGCTTAAGGAGGGAAAAAAACAAACATGTTATCAATACATTTACTACCCACATGGAGCTTCGTGCCTAAAACTGGGTGGGTTCTATATTTCCATCAGTAGGCGGAGCCTTATCTCCAAACATTTTCGGTTCATTAATTTACAACCATTTGTCGGATTCAGTCCTATTTTGGTAAATATGAGTGATCGACTTGAGGAGGTCGATCTTGTTTGTGTCATATTTTCCTCTTGGAGTTCAGTTTTCACCCACTAGAGGGAGCTTTTTAACGAAAAATACTGTTTTGGGAAAATAACGTCCAAACTCTTGTTCCAATTCAATCTAAATTTGGTGCGTATAAATCTCTGTTTCAACGATTACCGTTACTGGAGTTCAATCAGGTCGATTGCAAATAGAATGCAGGGGGTTGGGAGCTTTTGGGGGCTATAGCCCTGCTGTCTTGGACGACAGCGTCGGCCTGGTTCTGAGGGTGAGAGCAGACCCCCCACACATTCAAATGGGAGGAGACGCCGGTTCACGCCCAGAACGCACTGGAGGGATTACAGATCTCATCCGGCCTGGGAACGCCAGAGGAGCTTCAATCAAACCTTTTCAATTTGATTAAACAACTCAGATTAAGGCATTTTTCTTTCTTTCTTTAATCTCCTGTGGTGGATTTACAGTCTTTTCTACATGAGGAGTTTTTTTTAGTATCTCTGTGCTCATACAATAAATGAAATGTAAGTAGAGGATTCTTACAGTGCTCGGTTTTCAACAGCTCCTGAAAGTCCTGCTTGGTTTTCTTCTTCATTATCGACTCGCTTGCACCAATATCTGAAAGAGAGAGCGAGAGAGAGGGAGAGAGAAAGTACTCTTTAGTACTTCATGTGACTACTTTAAATTGTGATTGAACACGCTTTGAACTGCTGGAACACTCACGTAGGCTAAGGAGACGGTGTTCCTGTTTTAACCCTTTCAGTTCCTCCGACACGAACGTCTTCATCTGCTTTATGTCCATCCCTTGGCGCTTCTGTGAAGTGGATCACAGAAACCGAGTCATCTCTTTGTTTCATGTGAAGCGAAACCCGCTGACGAGGAGAGGGAACTCACATCGTACGCCGTCTGGAGATTCCTGGCTTTCTGGCTGAGGAAACCGAAGACGTTGGAGAAATGTTCGTTCCTGATTTCGTTGAAGACCTGAGGCACGCGAGAGGGTTCAAGCAGACATGCAAGTCCGGTGAATGATGATGTAAGAGCTGATGATGATGTCATCACTGACCCACCTTATCCTGGGAGTTCAGCATGACTTTAATGCTTTTGTCGGAGGAGGTCACATCGGGTCCCAACTCCACACATCCTGCAGACGGACACACGCTGTGGTGAGACGACACACAAACACTCGCATGTTTCTACATCCAGAGTGTCTCAACAATATTTAGTCTTTTATTAATATCCTCGAAGAGCCGGGGATATCATGGAGTCGCCGTCGCTTCCGCCGCGTCCACAACCGCCAAGAACCTTCGAGTGAACGCAACGACTCGAGATAATAATTTTCAAATTGTATAACCCCATAGACGTTAGTGTGAGGAAGAACAGGATTGATTTTGTCGGTTGCTTATATATATCCACAAGGGGGAGATGTACCCCAAAACTTTTATGGCCCATAATTTCTCAACTGTTCTGGTCCGATTATTTCCAAAGTGGCTCATATGAATTTTGCATATATATATATATATATATATATATGAAAGATTATTATATATAACACGATAACTCAAAAACTTTTTCATGGATCATTTTCACATTTTATTCCCACATAGACCTTCATGCGAGGAAGAACTGGTATGATCATAGTCATAGAAAATAGTTTACACATATTTTAATCTTATAGTTTATTAGTCTTAGAGTCATTTTATGTTCCTTTAGCTGATATCTTTTCAGATTGTAAAACATTTCAACCTTTTTCTTCAGTTTTTCAGGAGAATTTATAAGACAGACTTTAAAAAAAAGGAAAAATCAGCAGATTTTTTTTTTTAGGGGAGTAAATAATTATTGAATTTTCATTTTTCAATGAATCGATCTTTTTAAAGCACCATGATACCCACCACATTTTATTCTAAAGGTGTCATCCACGAGTCCTTCATAGACAACCTGTGAGCACAGAGGAGTGACAAAGTCCACATCTGCACAGACAGAAACCAGTGTTACGGCGAAAAACAAGCTCACAGCTCCACCTGAGATCCAGTGGGCGAAGGAAAACATGGCCGCCTCTCACCTCTGTCGATGAGAAAAACCTTTCCTATTTCAGCTTGACGACTTCTCTTTTCCCCCTCCTCGACTTGCTCCTGCAACGACTCGTACACCATCTGGTACCGGACAGAGTCCATGACAGTTCAACCCTTTCATCATGAGCGGGAAACATTACAACATGGCAGCTTTTGTCGCACCTTGGAAAACCGTCCGATCCCGTAGACCTTGGAGAACGGGCCGTAGAGGGAGTGAAGGAGGTGCAGGGCGCTGCCGGCCGTCCTCACCCACCGCTGGTCCCCCGCCTGTCGGATCGAACGCAACATGAAGCACCCGTTCTGGTACTTCAGAACTTCTTCTGGACTCAATCAACCACTTCCAAAAGGAATATTATTGACGTTAATTGGGACACAGAGAAAACCGTGTTGTTATTTATTCACCAGGAAGTTGTCGCGGAAGAATTCTGGCAGCTCCAGGCTGATGATGTTGTCGTCCAGTGGGAGCAGGTAGAAGGCCCATTCATCGGTCGTCACATCTGTGGGGAAAGAGCACAAACATGTTCCACACTTCCTTCCACCGCCAACACTGCTACTGAAACATAAACAAGGAAGGAGAGAGGATGTTTGTTTTTTTTTACCTCCAATGATGCCATGCTCCTCCAGAACCGCCTCACAGGCATAGAACTGAGCGACACACAGCGGGTTAATATCAAGATCTCGGTCCAAAACAAAGGAGCCAGCATCTGAACGTATATATCGGGACGGGAGTTTACCTTCTGGGGTGTAAAGATGATCTTGTATCTTCGAAATTTTCCCGTCGCCTTGTCAGCATTGGCCACATCTGGAAAAAAGAAGAAAATTCAGAGACGGTCCCGAAACTATACTTTTCCTTTAAGAAGTCCAACCCCATACCGTTTCCCCAAATAATAGAATTCCAACACGTGGATTCAAAAGACAAACAATGAGATCGTAGAATACAGAAATGATATATATATATCATATGTATATATACATTTATATATGTGTATATATATCATATGTATATATATGACGGTTTTAAAAATATTTAGGAGCCTTCATAACGACACTTACCACATATCCATTTTACAGTTTGTATTCTCGGCCGGATCAGAAAGCAGAGCCTACAGGAGAGTAATGCCACATTGTCAAGCAGTCAAATTGTTGTGTGTTTGTGTAGGTGTGTGTGTGTGTGTGTGTGTGTGTGTGTGAATATGGAAGGGCTCACTGATCTGAGGTGCTGATAATAGGTTTGTATTCCACTTTGTACAATTTGTCCACTTCATGTTGCTGCAAAAAAGGAAGACATCGTTTGAAAAGGGATCTCCACTTCTTCTCAGGGGTGCTTTAAGTGTCATCAGAGTGCAAACAGGTGAAGCTCACCTTTAATGTTGACACATTTGCAATACGATCCAACTGGCTCATCAAGTCGGCCTCGATGAAAAGGTCTTTCTTCCCTGGCAGCTGTGTGACAAAGAGAGGAGAAGGTGGGCTGAAGATAAAATCTACAAACACACAAAATACTTTTTATACCGCTCAGAACACAAACAGGATCCCGTTATCCGACACTGAAAAGAAGTCTGCTGGCAGCCTCGTTAGTTTGGCCGCAGTGAAACAATGTTAGCGCTAGGCTTCTAAGTTTGGGGAAGAAGTTTAGATGTTAGTTTTCAACCATGTAAAATAATTCTCATGTTGTCTTGCTGTAAAAATTTCACAGAAATGTCCAAAATCACATTTTATGAATTTTAAAACTTTCTCTATTCCAAGCCTTAATAACAGCAAATCTAATCAAACATAATTATTGGCTAATGTTAAATATATCTTGCTAGGAAGTACAGAATTATGCGGAACTTTCCGCACTTAAAGACCCTCTTTGGGCTCCTACAATTTTGTCTGTATTTCATACTTGGTTGTGTCAGAACTTCAAATTAAATTGAACATAAAAAAAAAAAACCTGAGTTAACACAGTATGCAAGTTTTAACTTATGATTTTATTCAACTCTCTGGAGTCTAGTCGTGGGTAAGGGTTCACGCCAAATGTTATCATATACCTAAATCACCAGCAAAGAACGATAACAGATTGTTGTTGCAGCTTTAGAAGCAACAAATGCTAAATCCACTGATAATTGGAGGTCATCTTGATTTCTGTGTGGAGTTTGCACATAATCCCTTGTTGATTGAGTTCCCTCTTGGCTTTCAATCACAACACAATCCAAACTGATGCAATATAGTGTAATTGATGACTGTTATTTATCTATTAACGAGAATATGAGTGCAAATAATTTTTTGTGTATATGTGTTGACCCTGATGAACCTGCAACTTGTCCAGGGTGTACCTCACCTCTTGACCAAGGACAGCGAGGACACACTCTTGCACAAGTTTAGTGGTTACAGACAATAGATGGAAATGGATGGAATTGTGGTCCTGGATTGGAAACTTGGAGTTATTGCATAGTGTGATTAATTTACAAACCAGTCCAGCATGTTTAGTTGCTAGTGGTATGTGTGCAGTAGGAGTGATGTCAAGCCATTCCTGATAATTAACATCAGAGGTTGAACTGTCACTGAGTCTCTCCTACCTGTTCCAGCAGGTAGATCAACTGATCTCTGGCCAGCCTCTTCAGCAGAGAGAAGTCTGGGAGCTCCGGGGAATCTCTCCTGCCACCGTGGGCCATACTGGGCCACAAACAAGATATCACAATAACAAGTCAACACCTGGACACCGCAACACAATTCTTCTGAACTGCCTGTAGCCCAAAAGATAGGCTACATAAAATAACAACACATCGCAGAGGATACAGGCTAGCTAGGTTAGCTCCTTGGCTGAAATACATCTTTCACATTACAAGAATTTTCGAGGTTAAGACGAATGCAAACAGTCTGACACTCTCCATATTATTAATTTCAGAATAGCATAAAATAAATGACGTAACGTACTAAGAAATATCTCAAATGAATGAGCAGAAAGATGTTTAGCTTACATTAGAAACGAACCAGCTTCCGTACCTACAAAAGCGGAACCAATTCGCTCGTCTCGTTTCAATCCGGACACCATTACATAAGGACCGTGACTGTTTTGAACGAACGTTGACATCTGACGCAGTTTCACGGTCTAAATACTTTGTTTCCAACCATGAATACAGACGCAGTTTTGCTGATAGAAACGGTTAATTTCGCGGCAGAGAAACACCGTAACCAACGGCGTAAAGACGCAGAACAAACGCCGTACATTAATCACCCAATCGGTACGTAGGAGCATTTGAACTTGGTTGTGATGCATTCATGTGTTGCTCGTAAAAAAATTCCCACTTGTTACTAATACACGAACTACACTGAGGGGGTGTAGAGGGGGTGGGTGTTTAAATAAACTCAAATGCACCATTGTGATTATTTTCGCGATTGATGTCTAAGTTTGTGTCGTATAAAAGTAACAAACTGTTGGTTTTCTTAATAACTTGTTTTATTTATTTAATCTGTTATTTTTCCTTCCTAGTGTCCCTGCGCGGTTTTAAAAGTCTAAAACTTCATAATATAGATTTTAGGTTTTTAACAGACTGTGGTTTGTTGCAGTATCTAATTCATTTAGCGCATTTGTTTTCATTGTAAGTAGCAGGCACCCCCACATTCCCTCATATCAAAAATATTTCACCCTTGGTCCAAACTTAGTTGTTTGAACATCTACCGTACACCTAACTATATGTTTAATTTATAAATGCCCTCAAAGTCTTTGGATATCCTAGATCTAACTTGCTGAAACCTGAAGAAACCCTGCCTCCAATCATCTAAGAAGGGTTTTCCACACATCCCTCTCCCCATCAACCATCTCCAGCTCATCCTGTAGTCCCTTCAGCGAGTTCTGTCCCAGGCTCATAGTTGCACTTGCCGGGAAACGCCATTAATAGGAGGCATCCTGTAGACATCCTGATCAGAGGCCCTTTTTAACAAGGAGGAGCTGCAGCTCTACGCCAAGCTCCTCACCTCCTAAGGGCTGAGCCCAGCCACCCTAGAAAGGAAGCTTATTTTAAACACTCGTGTCTTTGACCACATGATCGTAGATTAAGAAGGCAGCACGGATGGACTGGCAAATCAAGATCTGTACCTTATGACTCAGCTCCCCCTTCACCACAACGGAATGGTTCTGTTGGATCACCTGTGTTATTGCTGATGCTGCACCAAACCGCGAGTCCGTCTCACGATCCATTTGCTCAAGGCAGCAACTCACCCGCAGCCAAGAAGGGACAATCCATCGTTTCACAGCAGCGAACAGTCTTTAATAAGTCGTTAACAAATAAGAGACATGGGAAAAGACACAACTTCAGCTCAAACTTTAAAATTTTAAACGTGTCCCCATCCAGCATTTATTCCAGCCGTAATCCGGCTCCTTATGGGTTACCTAAACCTACCTATGATGTCATCCTGTGGGATGGCGGCCAACTCTTCAATCCGGTTTTCCTCTTCTCTGTGTTTATTACCATGATCAATAAAGGTTATCTAATCTAATTTGTATAAGACTTCCCTGACTGTGATCCCCACATCTTCTTGTGTTCACTTTGGAGGAGTGGCGAGAATCCTCAGCCATGAAGGAGGCGTCTCAGACGTTGAAGTTTTGCAAGTACATAAACAGTTTCTTTCTCTTTTGTGATCAACTGTGTTGAGATGCAAACATGATTATTACGGGGTTGGGTCACGTTAAACTCTGTACATTTGTAGAACCGTGACTTTTACGTGAGGACGTGAAGAGCAATGCTTGCTGCTTGGCTGATCCGGTGTCTCCCTGTCGCAGGCTGCTCTGCTTCATGACACGGTGGAGGATACGGACACCTCTCTCGCAGAGCTAGAAGCAAAGTTCGGACTGATCGTGGCCCGCATCGTTCACGAGGTGACGGATGATAAAAGCCTATCCAAACAGGAGAGGAAGCGACAGCAGGTGGTTCATGCCACGCACTGCAGCCGCCAAGCCAAACTGGTCAAACTGGCTGACAAGCTCTACAACCTGAGGGATCTGAACCGCTGCACACCTGTCGGTCAGCGCCAATCTCTCACTGCCTCTCTGTCTGATGTAGTACCTGAATCACTTGTCTTTTATTTAAAGGGACAGGTATATCAAACATACTGTTTCAGTCAGAATGAATTTAACCTCCATGGGGATTAAAAGTGTCTTAATCCATAAAAAAAAAATCCTGGAGCTTCACAAGAAAAGCACTTTTTTTGGAATTCTCCTCAAGAAGACGGGGACTTATTTTTTAAATCTGACAGATAATCAACAACAATTTCTGTTTTTCTCAGTGTTTTTGTCGGTTTGTTTCAGTGTTTCAGTCTTCGGCCGCTACCTGGACTCTGAGTTTGAGCACCCAACCAGATGAGGACAGAGAGAAGATTCAATCTACAAAAAATACCTTTGATGCGTTGTTTTTTTTGATTACCGTAGTTGGTTTTACATTTTTAAACAAGTACCCACCTTCTTCAGGCGAATACTGTCAGAATACTCCAGAATTTTTTTTTGTTGTTCTCCAAAAAACTTCCTCATTTTTTTTATTTTTTTTAAAATTTTGTGCAGCAGCAAAAACTTATAGAGAAGTTAAATAGCTGATTATTGATAAATCTTTAAAACGGTTCAATATCTTCGGTTTACGTTTAAAAAGATGGCTGAAAACAGCTGCAAACTGTTACTTTCAGCAAACACTGTTCAAACATGAGCCTATAAAGTGCATTTGTGTAAAAAAACATTTTTCAGCTATATAAGGTTTCATTTAAAAGGGTGATGCTTATCGCATATCAAATGAAAATTTAAAATAATAAAACGCACCTACATAAACATTTACAAAGATTTAAATAGAATATAAAATACATAAAGGGTGGAATGGTTTTGGCTTTGGGGAAACTCTCATAAACACTCATTCAAACTCGGGCAGCTACAGTTAAAATAAAAATGTTAAATAAATCTGTACCGATTCTCAGTGGGTGGGAATGCACAAGAAACAAAACTTAACAATGTTTCTCCGTCGGCAGGTTGGACGGCCGAGCGGGTGCAGGAGTATTTCCTTTGGGCCTGTGAGGTGGTGAAAGGCCTGAGAGGAACCAACCCAGGTCTGGAGGCGAAGCTGGAGGAGCTGTTCAGACAGAGGGGGATCCAGCTCATATCAGAATATTCAATTTACACATAAAAGTACCATCTCATTAGTGCAGTACATAAATAAATCACATTTCCTATTCTCCTGTGAGGTCTCCATTTGTTGATGTCGTATTTATTGTATGACCTTAAGGTCCTAGTAATTATCAATTAAAGGATTTGTCTTTGGCCGGGTTTGTTAACTTTGATTTTGTAAATAAACACATGTGGCTGGTTCTGTCTGCCGCGGACCATAAGTCAATAACATTTTTTCACAAAGCTTGTTAGTCATAACGGCCGTCTAGTAATGTGATGCCTTTTTATTATTTATTCTTAAGAGACTTGTTGATTTTATTATAACAGTTTCTGTGATTTTACCACTGACTCTGGGAAGGAAAATAAATATTACAGTGATGAAAAGATATAAACCTACAGATGTGTTATTATATAGAATCCAAAGTTTATATGTATACATAAAACTTTGTGTAAAACCGATAAAAGTCTCAGAATGAACTAAATGGAATGATCAAATCCACTTTAACTAGTTATTTTATTGAGTAGAAATGTCTATGTTATGTCATGACTACATGATGTGATGTCATAATATTCTTTCTTTATCCATTGCAATATCCATCTAGGAGGTTTTTTGCAATAATTTACAAATGAATGCATGAATAAGCCTGAAATCTTACTGCAGTCATGTTTACTTTAGGTACAGTTGTGCCTTAGCAGAGGTTTGTGCTCTTTGAGTGCTGGTGATTTGTCCACTGTGTGATTTACCTCTCACTCAAAGAGAGCTGGGTCAGGCTCCAGCCTGCTTGCCACCCTGACCAGGATAAGCGGCTAGGACAATTGTATGGATTAACAATAATGCTCTTAGAGAGCAGAAACCTCCACCAAAGGCACAACAGTAACGGAGGTAGACATTATTTTGATAAGAATCGGACTGGATCCCTTCATTTCTGAAAATATAATGCAGATAAGACCATTAATTTATGAGTTATTACCAAAATAGTGCCCTATCTTGCACAATGGCTACGCAGGTATTATTATGATATAACATCGTGAGGTCAGGACGTAACATCACCAACAATCAAACATCTTTAGGATATGGCAAAAACTACATCTCGGTACAATTTCATGCAAATTCGTCTATTAGTTTTTCAGTAATCCTTCTAACATCAGTCAATCAAACTTGGACGCTAGTTTCTATCCAGTGGTGGCAGTAAGGCGGTTTTTATTTTATTTTAATGCACACCAACGAAGAAGGAAAATGCGGTCACGCAATTTCCGGAATAATTCTACTTCCTGTCTTCTCGCTATTCAGTAAGGAGAATTTCAGTTCGACAGAAACGACAACGCGCTGAGTTATTCCAGCGGTATTCCATTTTTTACCGTTATTTAGTTGTTACCGACGACTGGACAGCCATGTCTAGTCGCGAAGCCCTCAACATGAAGCTTCCTCCGATCCAGTCCACGGCCGGAGCGGTTCCGGTCCGGAATGAGAAAGGTGAGACTGTAGCTAGCTGGGTGCTAAGTGAGTTAGCCCGCTAGCAAGGGGTGAAGAAGCCGAACGTTCAACATGAAAGAGTGATTGAAAACATCGACAAAAGTCTTTCAATTTATCGAGTTTCATTTCACATACTGAATACATACTGACATTGTTATGACTAAATATTTGCAGGCCACAGCATGGTTTTGGAATTAGGTGTGATGTTTTGGTGACCATATACCCAATGTACATGATAATTCCCACAATAAGAGACATGTTTTAGTTTCATCAACTGAGGTTTGTATATATTTCTGGAACCTTCGTTCAACGACGACAAGAATACTATTAAACATTGAAAATAAAACTGATCATGTGATTTTTTTATTATCCTCTGATTTTTTTTTTTGCAGGATTAGAATCAGGGAATTTTCCGTGATAGAATAATATAACAGTTCTGACACTTCATTATTATTAGCCAAGTCAATAACATCTAAATAATACTGTTAACATAAAAGAAAAATAGCTCAGCTAAACCACGGTTATTAATCCACAAACAACAAGGAATAATAACTGTGGTTCCATCTGCCATACTTTAATCTTGGTGCATAACAAAAATAAATGTTTTTATATTTTTTTTTTATTAAACTATAAACATATGTTAACCCTATATGCCACTCTCTAAGCGTCACCACTTATTGTTACCAAATAAGGCCTGTTTATTCTCAATATTAAACACCTAAACAGATCTGTAAAGAGCCTTCCGTCAATACTCTGTTCACTTTGCATTTACTTGTCAGCATTTTCAGAGCGATCAGCTGCAGGCACCTTCGACTCTTAATCAATTCATAACTGCAATTATGCAAAGCAACTCATACTTGATACTAGACATCGATGACGTGTGACAAAAATGGATGATATATGATGATGTGAATTGTTATTTATCAAGTCTGGATGCTTGCAATGCAATACTTGGGTTTAAGTGTGTGCTGCCTATTTGGTCAGGTCACTCTTGAAAAAAAGAGATTTTTTGATCTCCATGAGACTTCCTGTTTAAAGAAAGGTAACGCAAAACACCTTTGCTATGCCTAACTAAGATAAAACCATTTAATTACTTCTTGTGATGATGAAATTTCAGAAAGAAAATCTGAGTTTAATAAATTGGAGAAAGACTGCGAATGTCCACATTTTAATAGATTCAAGCTAAATCTGTGTGTCAGTAATAAAAATGGGGCGCTCATAATTTTCTCTGTGTTTCGCAGGTGAGCTCTCCATGGAGAAGGTGAAGGTGAAGAGGTACGTGTCTGGTAAACGTCCAGACTATGCGCCAATGGAGTCGTCAGACGAGGAAGACGAGGACTTCCAGTTTGTGAAGAAGGACAAGGAAACGGGGCTGGAGGTGGAGCAGGAGGAAGAGGATGTCTCTGACCCACGTCTGAAACGTCTGCTCAACCGTGTCTCTGAGGATGTTGAGGAGAGGTATAACACTGCTCTGAAGAATTTATTTTAATAATTGGGTCATAAGATCTCGTGAAAATCCGAAATAATTCTTAATTCCACATCGTCTTCTGTTTCTTTCCTCAGGCTTGCCAGACACAGACAGATCGCAGAGCCTGAGGTTGTGGCTGAAAGCAGTGAAGACTCTGATGAAGGCACCTGGCACCCAGAGCGTGAGGAAAGCAGTGAGGAGGAAGAAGAGGAAGAGGAAGAAGTGGATGATGAGGTTGCTACCTGTACTGTTAAATTTTATCTACATGTTGTGAGTTTGCTTCTCCCAGTCACTGAAGAGTGTCTTTCTCATTCTGTGTAGGAAATTGAGAGGAGACGGTCAATGATGAGGGAGCGAGCCACTGAGAGGAAGAACGAGGAGATGGAAGTCATGGAGGTGGAGGAGGAGGGGAAGTCTGGGGCAGAGTCAGAGTCCGAGTCTGAATATGAGGAATACACAGACAGCGAGGATGAAGCGGAGCCACGTCTCAAACCTGTCTTCATCCGCAAGTATGATCTGAAATGTTTGGAAAAACAAAAAAACTGTAAACTATAAATGTTCTCTGTCTATGATGCACATGTGGCTTTAATCCTTCAAAGCAGCTGTTTTTGACAAGATAGTGATACGATTATCTGTGATCTCCATTGGGGTTTCTGACGGCTTCACTCCAAGGCTCATTAAAAGTCATTGTTTATTCAAGGGCGTTACCTGGGGGTGGAATGTAGTAGTTGAACCAGTCTCACGTTTGACTCATTGATTTCATGCCCCTGTGCCTGGGGGATTAAAGGGGTACCACCCAGATCCCTCTCTTAAGTCCTCTATGTAACAGAGAAGAGTTAATCAACATCTCTTCCTCAAAACTTGCACGAAAGAATTTGGTCAATTTCTCGTAGACTTTGAAGCCCTTAAGGCGTTAAAGTTGACTTCTTCCATTTAGTTCCTTTTATATATTTAGACACAGTTGAACTTGTGTTATTTCTTAATGTGTGTTTACTCACATTCACCTATGATGGGGGTTGTGCTCCATCCGCATCAGCTCAATTTTAATTTAACCACAGCTTTGCCACAAATGTTGTAGTTTTAAACGGGTCGGATTCATGCTGATGTTGATGATCGTAATACGAACGGAAGGGCCTTCCTTTAAACTTAATCGGTCATCGGAGGTTTTTTCTACACCGTGTAACGGGGGGTGCTCTTTGTCTTGCTGAGCGTTCTCTTACTGCAATGCAGTTCTAGCATGAAATACCATAAGTTGTGCTAAAATAGTAAGTTAACAAGATTATGCCAGGTAGTTTTTGTCAACAATATTACAAAACTATCGGCGTCACAGGGGGCTTAGAGCGGGTAACACTGTGGAACTGGCAAATTGTCCAGGTTGTACCCCTTCTCTCGTCTGTTGTCAGATGCTTATCATTCGATGTATTTTTCCACAGTTGCCTGACCTTCTTTAGAATCAGGGCTGGAGTGTTGACTCGTTATTCTGTCCCTCTGGTTGTGCTACAGAAAGGACAGGATCACTGTGGCGGAGCGAGAAGCAGAGGAGCTAAAACAACGAGAGTTGGAGGCCGAGGCCAAGAAGCAGATAGAGGACCGGCGGCGCTACACCCTCAAGATTGTGGAGGAGGAGGTAAAGAAAGAGTTCGAGGAGAACCGGCGCACACTGGCTGCTCTGGACGGTCTGGACACTGACGGAGAAAACGAGGAGGAGGAGTACGAGGCGTGGAAAGTCAGAGAACTGAAACGCATCAAGAGGGACAGAGAAGCCAGAGAACTGTGAGTAATTGGCTCTGGAAAATTACTTCCTGATAAAATCAGCTTGGTGTATTTAGTACCATCCAGTCAGTGTGTGCTGCTGTTGAGGATGATGATGGTGGTCTTCTGTCCTCAGCATGGAGAGAGACAAGGCTGAAATAGACAGATTCCACAACATGACGGAGGAGGAGCGCAGGGCCGAGCTCCGCAACAGTGGCAAACAAGTCACCAACAAAGCCTCCAAGGGCAAATACAAGTTCCTTCAGAAGTACTACCACAGAGGAGCCTTCTTCATGGTGAGTCTCTTAGAGAACATCTGTTTGGTTGGATTAAAAGCTTTGGCTGACTTTGTTCACTTGTAATACCAGCGCTGGTGGGGTTTTTTTCTGCTCTTCACTTGATGTAAGTTAATGATAAATCCTCTCAACATGAAAGAAAAGAAAATCAAACTCATTTTGAAGCATTTTAACGAGCTTAACGAACGTTAACCTATTGAAGTTAGTTAAACGGATTTAAGACCTGGTATATACGGTATACCAACCCCGGAAGAGCTTTTGAATTTTGATGCAATGAAGCGCCACAGACAAACATCAGTGGCAGACACGACAGTAACCATCATCATCATTGTTCTGTTTGCAGAACGAGGAGGAGGACGTGTACAAGAGAGATTTCAGCGCTCCGACTCTGGAGGACCACTTCAACAAAACCATCCTACCCAAAGTCATGCAGGTCAGCAGCTTTTCCTCGTCTGTGTTTGACCTCAGCGTAGGTCCCGTGTTGTGGCTGATAGGATGTGATCTGATCGATGAATCACTTTCTACCTTTAATGATTTAAGTGAAATATTATTTATGTGACGTGATAGGAAACACAAGACGACGCGTCAGGCTGTTTTTAAGATGCTACTTATTTTACTTCATTACTTCTGACATTTAAAAGTGTATTTTTACTGGGATTATAGTTTGAATGTTTTCTCATACGAGGACTGTTGTATTTAGATTTTTAATCATTCTATAGTTTATTTTACTATTTGTCACGGCGCTCTTATACATTTTGTTACAGATGTTTATTTTGTCTTGTAAAGTGCTTTATAACTTTACTCATAACTTAGCTTTTTATACTATTGCATACTTCCTGCCTCTCCATAATAAAATAAAATGTCTTTAAGTCAAGACAGTTGGACCGTTCCATCGTCCCCAAGTTGAAGCGTTGCTCATATTCACTATTCCAGCTGGATGTGCAGATCTTCCTTTTTATGACTGTTTGTGGTTCGTTTCCTCACCAGGTTAAAAACTTTGGTCGTTCTGGACGGACCAAGTACACCCACCTGGTGGACCAGGACACCACGTCGTTCGACTCGGCCTGGGCTCAGGAGAGCGCTCAGAACAGCAAGTTCTTCAAGCAGAAGGCGGCCGGCGTGAGGGACGTGTTTGACCGGCCGACAGTGAAGAAGAGGAAGACTTAATGCGTGTGAAGATGTGAGGAGGACTGTGTCGAGTGAGGTCTGAGGATAGACTGATCCAACACTTGGATAAACTCTTTGTCTAACAGGAAGGTGCACCATCGTTAAAAAACACGGATGAACCCAATTAAGATGCTGCTGGTTTTATTTTCATCGATATGCAGAATCAGCTGAACATGTGACACTGGCTGTAGGAAGTGAATGATGGCTTAAGTTTCACTTTTCATAACGTGAGGATTGCTGCAATTTGAGATGAAGGGAAAAGGTCGTCTTTAAAGGAACAATTCATTCCAAAATGAAGATTCAGTCAAGAAGTTTGCGTGGGGGTGAGATGAGGGGAGACAGTGTTTCAACGCTGCTGCAAAAGTTCTCCAGAATTCTAAACCATTCAGAAAGACAAGTACTTGATTTTAAAATGTTCAAAACACAACTTAGATTTACAATTTATCTAAAAATACTACATATATTTTATAAAGCATAATATTATCAAAGTATCCAGAAGCCCAAAGATCCCGCATTGACTTGAAAATATTTTTAAGCTCTTTTTTTAAGCTCCGTCTAGAGGAGATAACACTCGGGAGCTTAGATGATAGTAAAGATATCGGCTTAGTCATGTATTTTCAACGGTCTTCTGATGTAAATTATGCAGCGCAAACTTTAAGGAATGTTGTGTTTTAGTTCCATCTTCACTTGAGTTTTCTGCAGCGCTGAGAAGCTCATGGTGCAAGAATATAAAATAGGTTTTTCTGCACGAGTAGATATTGGCTGAATTTTCCTTATTTTGTGAATTATTCCTTTAATATCGGCGTCTGTGGCTTATGATTCCCATCCCATCCAGATCCCCCCTTCAGGTGGGGTGAGGATCTAATCCTGTACCCACAGACAAGAGACTCTGACTGCAGTGACTTCCTGCATCAGGTCCGTGTGTGTGAAAGTACAGCTGTTATGTTTTATTTGTGAATAAAACTTGTCTTTTAAACCTTTTTTTTTTTTTAATAAACTCAGTAAAAATAAGTTTTAAATAACAGTTTTAATCGCAGGCACAGAAATGAGGCAAGTCGACTTTTATTTGAAAAAAGGAACAAGGACTTGGGGAACTTTAGGAACTCGTCTTGATGAGCTGCTGTATAAAACAGAGGGAAGCAGTCCAGAGTGAAAACGCCGTTTCTTCAGTTGGTGAGAGCCACCAGAGCCTCCACCACGTTCCCCATGTGTTCCCTCAGACTGCGCTCTGCCACCGCCCTCGAGATCTCCATCTCTGACATCTGCAGCATCACAATGTGGACAAATGTAGGAGTTTTGATTAGGAGTGAATCTGAATGAGACTTGTTATAAGCTCCTCTGTCCACATAACGTACAGAAACCAGATTTGTGGCTATGACATTTACAGATGAATAAAGCCAATCCAGCGAAGAACTTACGAGTAGTTCTACGTCTTCTTTCTTGATGGCGACTTTGGCCAGCTCTTTCTCTCTGAAAGGAAAACGACAGACAGCGAGGTCGGTCAACAGAGTCTGTTGTCAGCATGTCGCTGGGATGTAAGATGTAAAATCCTTCAATTCACTGAAGTTAGGCTTATGCTGTCGTCCCTGACGGCAAGGGTACATCCCCGTAAAGCCCCCAATCCCCCTGCATTGTACAAGAACTCTTCAGATTAGATGTGACTCAACCAGACTATTTCTATGAAGTCATCGATATGCTGCAAGATCAGATGAGATAATAAGATAAATGCTGAATGAACAGAAATAGGGAGCCCAGTAATAAAACAAGACAGGTTTTCTTCTCTATGAGTTGGATTCATGTTAGGAAGTAACTCTCAAAAACTGTTTTTCTTTCTAACTTCGAGAAAAATTTAAATGAAAAAATCTAACTAAAATTCTAACTTCCGAGAAAAAATATTATGCTGAATATACAAGAGTTTTCATTCCAGTCGATTCGTATGAGCCAAACTATGACCACATAAAACCAACAATTAGGAAGTTTAGACCCCAGAACTTTGAGGATAAAGCTCCCCCTAGTGGCGGAAATATGCAACCGAACTTTTCCCTAAATCAGCCCAGTTCAATTTTGTGTGACCCCAATGATATGCTGGGCTATAATCCAGGGGATGATTCTGTTGGACATTGTCTGTCCACTGATCTTACCTCTCCTGTTTGACTTTCTGTTCCCTGGACCTTCGGTCTCCAATCACTGACATGGCCTGAAACAAACAAACTTGACCGTTCAGTTTCAACAAAAACAGAAAAGCCCGACATGTACAGTTGAAAAACCTAGCGGGTTTAATTTGTTCGGAACAATTCTGGTCTCTCCTCCACTTTAAAGCTTTACATTTCAATTATAGTCATTCTAAGATAAAGCACAAACGGGTTTAACATAAATATTTAGAAAAAATACAGTAATTATTGATGTACAAATATAATTATAGTTCTAAAAATGTAAATGACTTCAGAAGTAGTTTAACAGAATAAATCATCCGGTTCAACCGTGAACCGACAACATCATGTATGTGATTCTGTCCTCAGCACGGACAGACAGACGTCTTCAGAAAAAACACTTATTTACATGTAGTTTAAGATCTCTCTAAACGTTGTAATACAGTTTGTTCAGACTAAGTGGTGGAAGTCAAACACTCTTCTTGTAAATACGTTTGGTAAAATGAGAACCTTGTAGGTCTTCTTTCTCTTTTGAGTCCATATAATAATCCAGATGTGCTGGATGAAAAGATATCTATATGTGGTTAGTGATCTTTATTTAACTGCTGTACGTTCACAAACAGGAAAACTACAAAGGGATAGGTAACGAGGTCATGGCGGTAAGAGTTGTCTGAGAAACTCTTATCTCAGACGAGAATGATCTATTTAATGATATATTGGGGGGAATCAGGATCTGATGTATGTCAGTATTTTCACGGAGCGATGCTCAAAATGAATCAAACCCCACCATAAATGAGGTTTAATGGACAAATATAGTATTCATCGGCAGTTTGCAAAAACCAAGTCAAACAAGACCCGTTCAAATAGAACAATTCAACAAATGTTTCTTTTACTGACGACCAAACGATAAAACCCTTCATGACGAGTGTCTAGTTCTTTGAAGAGACCCGTTAGCTGACAGGACCTGCTGAAATATAATGCATTGCTGGTTCTGATTGAAAGCTGTCAGAACACACAGAGCATCATAGAACTGTTTGGATGGCTGATTTAAGTCTGAATGGAAAAACACTTTGGATTTAACTGCTAAAGAGAATATTTGATGATTAACTTATTCTCTTTAACAACATCTGACATAAAAAAAGGCGTTTGTAGTGAGGGATGATATTCAATGGTTGAATGATGAATAAAGTCCAGCAGTCACAGTGATGGAAAAACACCTTAAAACCTTTTCCACTGAACTATTCCAACTGTTCTTGGTCGATTTTTGCAAATTGCTAATGAACAGTCGTTTGCCAATAAACCTACCACACAGCGAATGTAGGTCGGGTTCTAAATTAAATACTTGTATCGGTACTGCAGTCCGTCTATGATGAAGTTAGTCTGAAACACGTCGGTCCGATGAGAAGCAGCATTAGCCTGTAAGCTAAGAGGCTGCTACTGAGTTCACCTACAATTTAACAATCCATAACCGCCTTTAAACATATTTTGTGGAAACAATTACAGATAAATCTATTTTGAAAGTAGATAACAGAACTTTGGCTAGCTTTAGTGTCCACCTGGTGGTACCGGTGAGCATGTACTGACAGTTAAGGCAGCGCTGGCCGCATGTTTCCCGGCTAACGGTAGCCCGGACCTCTCACCGTTTCTAAATCAGAGCTTGAGATTTCCTTCTCCTCCGCGTAGTCCGTGACTCTCTCGAGGTCTGCCGCTCCGCTGTCATGTTTCCGAGGCTTTTCTGCCGGTTTTCCAGTGCAGTTTTCCTCAGCTTCCAGATCCAAATCAACATCTCCTTCTGCCGCCATGTTTCCTCCAGTAATGCCGGAACAAAGAGGAAGGTTCCTACATACGTCGGAGCGAAATCACGGTAGTACCGGAAATTACGCACAATATTATTAGTATTATCAATAAATCAATGAATCTTTATTTGAATAGCGCCAAATCACAAAAACATAACATTTTGCAATAGTTTATGGTGAAATAATAATAATAATAATACTAATAATAATAATAATAGTAATCATCATCCTGATCATCTTGAAATCAGTAGACATAGAGCAGGTCCACAGCAGCAGATGCAGTCATCGACCATGTGACCGTACAGGGTGAGAAAGCACAAAGACTCCAGGGAAGAAGTCAAGTTAGAAACAGGCAGTAATCCACTAACATGCATTAATCCAGTAACATGCATTAATCCAGTAACATGCAATAATCCAGTAACATGCATTAATCCAGTAACATGCATTAATCCAGTAACATGCAATAATCCAGTAACATGCAATAATCCAGTATCATGCAATAATCCAGTAATATGCTATAATCCAGTAACATGCATTAAAGTGAGAAGAATGTATAAAGAGGGACACTGAGAGGAAAAGAGAAAAGCTCAGTGCATCATGGGAGATCCCCTAGCAGTCTAAACCTATAGCAGCATAGCTAAGAGCTAGCTTATGCCAGCCTTAATTATAAACCTTATCGTAAAGGAAGGTGTAGCTAGGAAGAAAAAGTGTTTCTTTTTTTTTTTCTTTATTATGTCTTATATTAACGATCAGGTTTAAGACAATGAATCAGTATTTAATTATGGTCTTTGTCAGAGAGTTCATGAAAAAAGACAATGACTGGATTATGTGGCCTCTGTCTCCTCCCTGTTATAAGAGGTTTACTGTTCCGCAGTAAAAATAGCCTTTCCACCAGATTTCCTGCGTCTCCAGACTTTCCAGCTCGTTCTTGCCCTTGAGTTTTTTTTATCCACTGCCTAATAATCTGATTAAAGGAAAGGGAAACCTCTTCAGCCTTCTGCCTCGGACAGGACTGAGGACTACATCAGTGCTCATACTACAGGTGATGTGTGTGGTGGTGGTGGTGGAGGTGGTGGTGGTGAGCAGCCGGAGGAATGGCGCCGAGGCCGGAGAGATGTCGCCGTCATCGCAGCAACCCCTTCATCCTGCTGTATGACTGACAGGCGTCTGACTGGTCGGAGGTCAGGCCTCGGGGAAACGATGCTGCAGGCTCAGGTGAGACCCGTTCTTCTTCATATGACAACAAAAATCTCTTAGAGTGTGAAAAAAAATATCGAACCGCTTTAGAATGTAGATGAAGAGGTTCAGCCAAACATTTTGGGATTATAATCTAGAGGAATCCTGCTGTAGTTCATCTGTATTCATTGTTACATAGTGGTTGAAATACTTTTTTTATTGTAGTAAACCTTCGAGGCAACAAACTATTTTGGAACAAACAAGCAGAGAATTACAACTCACATAATTAATAATCCAAATAAGAAATAGTCAAAAGAAGAAAATCAATAATTTAACATCCAGCAAACAAAAAGAAGTTCACCCCAAACCATTTAAAAGACAAAACTATACAAAATACTGTATGATATATTTTTATTTATATATTTTTCATCATATAAGAATCACTCAAATCATGTCTGAACAATAAAAAGAAGAAATGTTGTCCTTTTTTTTCACCAAAACTTTATTTTTAAAGGAGCGGACCGCCCAAAAAATTAAAACCAAAATTAACAAAGAAATTCAAGTTTATTATCACATAAAATATGAAAAGATTTATCGAACAGAATGATTCCATTGAGCGTAATCCAATTCTGTAGAGGGAACCAGCGTTAAGTTTTTTCAGCACTTTGTGCAACAGTTGCTCCCTTTTGGATCAGAAACAGACTGATTACTGGGTTTCCTGTCGCAGGTTCTAACCGCCACAGAACCTAGAACACCCGACAACACCTGCAGTTCTGGAGGTACTGTGTCCATAATTGGATCCTTGTCAAACTTGCTCAGATTCTTATGCATGAACTTGAGGACAAGATGCTAATTGTTTCCTAATATATCCCTAATATCATCACTGACAGAGAAAATGTCATTCAGACCTTACTTGTCAGTGGTCATTATGTTATGGCTGATTATTGGCCCTGGCTAAAAAAAACAAAAAATGTTATATTTCATGAAATATTTTCTTTCTTTCGGGGCCGTTTATTGAATGAATATCTAAGACGCTGTCAATTTACCATAAAATGATTAAATCATTTGGTCTAGCATGTTTTATAAGAGTTAAGAAAATTACATTTATATTAATCATTTAACGATTAAGTTTTGTATTTCATGAAAAATGGACCCTTTCCATTAGCTCAACCTTTGAACCTTTTCTTATAATTACAAACTTTTTTAAGTCCACACATGAGTCAAAATGCCCCCCCCAAAAAAACCCTACTTATGGAATAGGACTTTCACCATAGCCACGATTAATCCATCCTCCGTGGCACCTTCTGACCCGTGGCGTCCCCCAGGGCTCCGTCCTCGGCCCATTTACTCTTTTGCATATATATGCTGCCACTGGGTCCTATTATAAAAAGGTTCTGTCAGATTTTTACCCACCAAACAGTTGAGCAGGACATTAAAAGGGCCAAAAAGCGAGAATACTGCAGCACTATTTTGTGGGGAAGCTTTTCCAAAACGTCTCTGGAAACTAGGCTGAACTTTCCATCGTTGTTGGGGTGAGCAGATCATGAAGATATTTTCGTTGTTATGGGTGACCTGTTCCAGGAATATGCGCGTTAAAGGCTGTGCTTCTGCTCAGGATGTGAGGAGGTCGTGTTTTTCAGTCAGGCCACGGCGATGAATGGGCGCATTGTGCGTCTGAGGAACGGACGACTCCGACTGTTTGCAGCTAAACGTGAATAATTGGCAACCCGCCATCTTTGTAAAACGCTCAGAAACCGCTCCCTGTAGTTCCGCTCCCATAGGGGTCCTAAACGATTAATGAATGTGTCCAGCTCTTCTCCTATTTTTTTTTTTTTTTTTTGTAAACTAGCTCGGATTTCAGCCAACGATTGTTGCAGAAGCCCGTCAGAACCGCAGATTGAGTGCTTTCACTCAAGCGGCGATTTGCATCCGCTTATTTGCTTGTGTTTGTTCTCTCTGGCACTTCCTCCTCTCCCACAAGGCAGCACCAATTATCTGTCGGTGAAGGGGGCCCCCAGGAATGCCAGAACTGCAGGTCGGCCCGACAGCTCAGAACCACACGTGTTCAGTGCAGAGATACTCCGGAGTAATCCGCAGCGAGGTTCAGGATATTACAGCCAACGACCGTTGCTCTTTAACTCCAGACGCTCTTGGTAGTAAAATATATGTCAGAGAGTATTTATCTGGTTGTTTAACGATGTACAGCTGAGAGGACGTATGTTCAGAAGACACGGCAAAAACATTCCAATGGCAGAATATTCTTTATCCTTATAAGGCTCATCTCATTTTTATTTAAAGCTTATTAAATTCTACGTTATTGATTTGTCTTAAGATAAGATAAGATAAGATGAGATAAGATAAGATGAGATGAGATAAGATAAGATAAGATAAGATAAGATGAGATAAGATAAGATAAGATGAGATAAGATAAGATAAGATGAGATAAGATAAGATAAGATAAGATGAGATAAGATGAGATAAGATAAGATAAGATAAGATGAGATAAGATAAGATAAGATGAGATAAGATGAGATAAGATAGGGTGAAGTAAGATAAGATGTTGTAAGATAAGGGATAAGACAAAATAAGATAAGATGAGACAAGGTAAGATAAGTTGAGATGAGAAGAGATAAGATAAGATACGATAAGATAAGATAAGATAAGATGAGATAAGATGAGATAAGATAAGATAAGATAAGATGAGATAAGATAAGATAAGATGAGATAAGATGAGATAAGATAGGGTGAAGTAAGATAAGATGTTGTAAGATAAGGGATAAGACAAAATAAGATAAGATGAGACAAGGTAAGATAAGTTGAGATGAGAAGAGATAAGATAAGATACGATAAGATAAGATAAGATAAGATGAGATAAGATGAGATAAGATAAGATAAGATAAGATGAGATAAGATAAGATAAGATGAGATAAGATGAGATAAGATAGGGTGAAGTAAGATAAGATGTTGTAAGATAAGGGATAAGACAAAATAAGATAAGATGAGACAAGGTAAGATAAGTTGAGATGAGAAGAGATAAGATGAGATATGATAAGATAACATAACGTAAGATAAGATAGGGTGAAGTAAGATAAGGGATAAGACACGATAAGATTGATAAGATAAGATAACACGAGTTGAGATAAGATGAGATAAGACACGATAAGATAAAATGAGATAAGATAAGATAAGATGAGATGAGATGACATGAAATCTGATCTTATCTTATCTGATCTGATGAGATGAGATAAGATATGATAAGATAAGATAGGGTGAAGTAAGATAAGGTAAGATAGGTTGAGATAAGATGAGATGTGGTAAGGTAAAGGATAAGAAATGATAAGACAAGATAAGATAAGATAAGGTAAGACAAAATAAATTAGAACTTTATTGATACCGAAGGAAATTCTTGTGCCAGAAAAAATAAAAAAAAATAACCGTAACAAAAAATACAAGTGAGTAAAATAAAAAATAGAATATAGATATAAGTAGAAATGTGAATATAAGTTTATAAGAGGTGAATGTAAACCAGTGTCTACAAGAAAACATCCCGATGACGAGGGTACGACTGCACACGATCATAGTACTGGAATATATAATGTATATATAATATAACGTATGAATAAAAGTACATGTAAACCAGTGAAGAACCAGAAACGGGATCAGGAGACCCTCATTACACACGATGATAATAATAATACTCTTCAGTAACGGGAGTAATATTGCAACGTTAACGTACTTTCGTACATTAAAATACTTTACTTCTCCTCCTTGTATGTTGACCTGCACACCTCCACCGTTTTTTTAACGCAGAGTAAGTTTCCTGCAGGCCGTGAGAACGGGTTAAATGAATATAGATAATAAATCAAAGAGTGGGTTTGCTGATCCTCAGACTCATAATCCCACGGCTGCTCTGCGGTTCTGACTCATCCACTGGGTCTGTGAGTCCAGTCCGACGTTTCCTCTTCTTTCACCTCCTGGGTGTCGCTCTGGTCCTACAGTACGGGATTTTGGCTCCATTTGGTACCAGAACTAGTCCTAAGTTCAGGAGCTTGTCCACAGCTCGTGGGCTAAAAGCATTGTTTTTTACTCTGTTGGTTCTGGCCCGCATTATTCTCAGTCTGCCTGATGGGAGGGTGGGTTAGACAGAGGGTTTCCAGGGTGTGAAGGGTCTATGAGGCTGCTGGAGGTCCATTTTTTGAGATGGCCTCTAAGTGATGTCACTCAGAAGTGGAGGTGGAGGGTTGACGACCCACTGGGCCGTGTTAACGACCCGCTGCGGGTCTTTCCCCCTTGAGGAGCAGCTTCAAAGGTCCGTTTCAGTGTCAAACAGAAAAAAAACAAGATTCTTCTGGACCTTCTTGATCAGGCTGGAGGCGTTGAAGCCCCAGGTCCAATCTTCAGATATATGAACTCCCAGAACTTTTGAAACTGAAGACCCTCCGGACCTCCTCCCCATTAATGCGGAGGGAAGTTCACCTGGCAGACAGTGTCTGGACTTCTTATCTGTATGACACTCTGTTATTACCACTTATCAGACCCACTATGGTTGTGGGTGGAGGTGCCGTCACCGGTGAACAGAGAGGAGAGGATCGGACCGACACCGGCGCTGAGGGTCGCAGTGAAGGAGATGTGATAACCTGTGAGATTAGATTAGACAGTTTGGCAGCATGATTGGAAATCCTCATTTTAACAGACATTTGAAGTGCCTCATGTGGAGCTGCCACAGATTTGGCACCCGGATGCCCGACCGGGACCAAGCCCGTTTATCTGGACTGGCCTGCTGTGATGCAGACGGCGCCGGATGTCATATAAAGTGTGTCACCAGGTGAGATGGAGAACAGGCTCGGGCTCAGCGACGCCCCTCTGTGGCGACTCAGGGCGCGTGCAGCAGGAGGCTCTGATGTCCTGTACGGGAGAGTGAAGGTCATCCCGCCTGAGAGGAGGTGGCTGAACAACGGCGAGGATTATCCCAGAGCTCCGCCCCGAACATTACCCAAATCTAATCTGACTCTCTCCTCATGCACTCAGCGCTTTCCTGCAGATATGAAACGCAACATTTCATTTCCCCGCCTGAGAGCGTCTTTAACAGGCATTCAGCGCCAAAACCATGCTGAAAAAAAACCCAACATGGCAGCAGATAGATCGTCTGATTGGAAGGAGGAGTAACCAGAGTTATTATTATATGTTAGGGGTAAGAAAAAGGGCATAACATCGTATCAAACAAACAACAGATTAATTAAATTGGTATGAACTAAAACGAATCGACTCTCATCGACTATTAATTACTACTTTTTGGTAAAGGTCCATTCTATATTTCAGACACTAGGGGGAGCTTTACCAGAACAACATTTTATGGGCCATAAGTTCTAAACCATTGATCCGATTTAGCCCAAATTCGGGCTAAAGCGTCGCCATTTCTGTAGTTTAATCTTTTACTCTTTATCGCCCCCTTGTGGGATAAACTGATATCTTCGTATGGGATACAAGGAAGCATGACGGACACGCTGCCTAAATGCTCAATGGACTGTTCTTACATGGCGCTTTTCTGGTCCGCTCAACTACTCAAACCGATTCACAACACGAGCCAGAATTCACCCATTCACTCAAACATGCCAATGAAAACATTCCCGCACACAGCCGAAATTCCCGAACTGTGTTTTATGAACAAACTAAATAAAACCTAGTAAATTGGGTCGATTCCTTGGGTTTTCAAGTCATTCTCTAAATTTAATGGAAAAGGAGTTAGTTAATAGTAAATGAAATGGGAAATCTACATTATTGGAAACTCGGGTTTTGTCTGGTTTTCCGGAATTCCATTAGAGCCTTCCACAGAGGATGTGGCCTTCTTCTGCGGGTGACACACCAACTCGGACTGGGATGATCGGGGTCTCCAGGGGTCCGTGGGGTGGATTCTCTCAGGTGTCAGACCTGAGCGTCCACAAATCACACGGCCTAATTGTTAATTTTTTTCAATCTGGATTAAAGACCAGCGTTGCCCAATCCCATTGTGCTGCGAGGTTTATGCAGGGCTGGGGGAAGGGAGGGGAGGGACAGATGGGATTGGCGACCTACTCCCCCTCACCCCGCCTCCCCTCACAGACTCTATGCCTAATCTGAGCGGGTAGGACAGGGGAAGGATGGGGGAGGGCAGCGGGCATTCGCCACCACCTCTCCCTGTTTTCTGGCAGCACCCGGCACAGCCGCAGAGCCGAGAACGCAGGATATGGGCCAAAAAACAACTTCTTCCTCTGTGAGGCTGGA
The DNA here is from genome assembly GCA_009660295.1 of Lophius piscatorius. Lineage (NCBI taxonomy): Eukaryota > Metazoa > Chordata > Actinopteri > Lophiiformes > Lophiidae > Lophius > Lophius piscatorius. The sequence goes on from VRLP01000878.1 coordinate 42,688, forward strand.
CTTAGAGCAGCGGAACCAGACCTCACGCTGAGGGTCTCGGCTGCAGGGAGCCCACCCGGACTAGAGTGACCGATAATCCAGCATAAGGAGCGTGTAAACACAACCCTGCAGGATTCTACTTTCTATTTCCACGTCCTAACAGGTCGGTTTGAAGAAGTTTTTTTTTCTTTCTGGCCTCGCGGAGGATGTGAGGATTCCATCTTCGCGGGCACACTGACGAAGAAACGGTTTGTGCTGGAGGTTCATGGCCAGATGTGGAGTCGTGGGGGTCGAGGGAAAGCAATTAAGGGACACGATGTCGGCCACTCAGGGGATGAACCGCAACGGCGTCTACAACTACTTCCTCAACATGGTGGCCTATCAGGTGAGAGCGGAGGAGCAGCAGCACGGGAGGCAGGGACGCAGCTGGAGGAGGAAGATTTTAGGGTTTTGGTCAGCGTCGTTTTAGTATTGTTCTTAAAAAAAAAGAAGAAAAAAAAAATTTAATTTATCAATGCAGGTCACTATTTTGCAATACCAAGTTAGCAGTGCAGATAAGTGGGCTCATTATTTGGCAAGCATCACAGTTATATCTTATGAGTTATAGCAGCTTATTAATGATCTCTAAAGTGTTTTCAACTTAATTAGTAAACTATATACAAGCCATTTAAGAATCATTAATAAGTTGTTATTGTTTTAATTGGTACCAAAAAAAAACCTCTAAATAGTATTTTTCTTAGATGTGGATTTGATTGTTTTAATAATATAACACCTGTTGGGATAATTCATTATTCAATGTGGTATTAAAATATGTATCTTTTTTTTTTTCTTAAGATATTTAGAGAAAAATATTATGGTCTATTATGTAAGAAAAAAAGTGGCAATACAAAAATATAAAATCATCACTATATTGTATTATTTCAACTAATGCAGCTAAATTCAATTATTTTAAGTTCGTTTCAATGTACATGTATTTGCGTTAACAGTTAAAATGCATAACAGAAGTTGAGTTCATAAATATGCGTCACACACCATACAGCCATAACATTATGACCAGCTGCAGGTGCAGTGAATAGTCTGTTCCAATGGCACCTGTCAGAAGTAATGTTTTTACAGTGTTATGACCCATCAGTGTATTTCACATCTGGGATATCTGATAATTCTATGAAGGATGCTTCTAGGTTGTTTACGCGAAAAAAATCCTTTTGTATGAAACTTTCAAAATTTCAAACTTTTGAAAACGCAACCATTACCTTGTAACCGGGCAAAAAGTGTGAAAACTGTGATTATACAGTCACACAAACCCATTGTATTATTATATTATTATATTATTATATTATATTGATTTCTTTCACGTACAAAAATAACCAAGAACAGAAAATCAAAGGTGGAGTCTCTCGTTTGTATGCGGTTATTTGGATCAACTCTATGGGGTCGGCTTTTTATAAATTACCTCTGGTTGTAATTTATTTGTGGTGTCACTTTTAAAAACCCAGTTGAAATTTGCATTGCATTGTTTGTTGACTCAGATTTAAAAATGACTGCAACTCCAGGGTTTCCCACAGGTTGAGAATTTACTTGCGGTTGTTGGCGACGCTGCACAGCGCGTGACGGAGGGGTTCCCTTATAAACTTCAAAACAAAAGTTTATCACTTACTCCATTTATTGCAAATAAAAAACCACGTGTCTTCTTGGTTATTCATCAAAATTAATAACTATATATAAATATATATAACATGTAATAACTATATTTCAAAATAAATTTCCATTTGTGAATTAATAAACAGTCGAATATTGTACCCTTACGCTCAATGTATTGCATCTGCAGTATATTTGAAGTGCTCTTATTTTGAAGGATCAGAGCGGAAGTAAGTTTGATCGGCATTGAGTATGCATTCAGACTTGATAAAATCGGCACAGATTCCTCCTCCTTTAGGTGCGTTTCATGAACCAACGATAAGACATTTCGAAGTTAAAAATAGAACTTTATAAGCCCCATTCAGTCCATTATATGTTCTTTGGTGTTTTTGTTCATTAAGAAACGCATATGTATTAACAGTAATTTATCTTGTAAGCGCAAGATAATAAGTTGTGCCCTCAATATATATATATATATATATTTTTTTTTTCGGGACTTCAGATTAGTCTTGTAGTGCGCTTCTCTAAATCATTAAAAAATATTCAGAGCAGCTTATCATTAACTAACATTCACTCTCAAGTTCAACTAACAAATATATGTGATTACTTGTTTATTGCTTAATTAAGGTCTCGCTGTAAATGCTAATTCCGTTAGCATGTGTATGGAAATTCCCATCATATGTTAGCATTGAGCTAATGGACCAAGAGATAATTATTTTTCCACATTGTTGTGAGGCAGTAAACATTCAGACTGCACCTCAAAGCCCTAAAGCGCTAACTATGTTTATATAGTTATGAATACATGCATATATCAGGGAGAGCAGAATAAGAGGATAAAATGAAGCTGCAGCCTCCTGTGCGTTATGAAATGACAATAGCTCATATTGCTTAAAAAAAGTAATTTAAAAAATTGGATTTTATCTACGTGGGCGGGTCTTTAATTCACCTGGACGGGCCGCCCTTATAGAACTATGTGTTGGGAAACACTGAACTCAGTAATGAAAACCTAATGAGACTATTGAAACATCCAGAAACACACGGAGTATCAAGCATGGATCACATTTATTTATATTTTTTTCTAACTGTAACTCAGTACGCTTGTGTTCTCTGGAGGGGATCCTCTGAAAGTCATTTATCATGTCTTCTCGACTGAGCAGGCATCCCAGGGGGCTCCTCGTGTATTTTTATCCACTGGAAAGGCAAACCATAAGGACCTTTATCACATTGTGTCTTCTGGAAGAGAAGCTGGAGGGTCACCCTGGGGGGCTCTTCATCACATTTCCTATGGAGAGAAAAGAGGCTTGATTGTACTCCACTGGGTTATACTTCTCTTCTAGACTAGAAAAGGAGTGTATAATGTATAATGTTGACTCTATTCGATGAAGTGACCTCTAACATGACCTTCCAAGGTCATCTTTGTCCTTAGCTGGACAGTCTAGGGGTTTTATGGTCCTAGAAGGCACCTGATCCTGTTTTGAAAACCAGAAGGCCACTTCCTCTTTCGCCTTCATCTTCCTTTGTCTACAGTGAAGAACCTAAGACTGCTCTTCCTATTTATTTGGTCCACTGGAAGGGCAACAAACGGCTTCTAATCATCTTTTGTCTACTGGAAGGTCATCCTCATGGGCTCTTCATCTCGTCTTATCCGTTGGTTCCCGTCCTAGAGGGATCCTTTTCATATTTTATACACGAGAAACCTACTGGACTGAGACTTTTAATCATGTTTTGACTCCTGGAAGGTCATTGTAGAGGTCCCTTCATCTAGAGCGCCCTCCCTCACGTTTTGTCCACTGGACGGCATCTTTAATCCTGTTTTGTCTGAAGGAAGGTCATCTTGTCTCATCAATTTGGACCCATCCTGGGAACTAGAAAAAGGTACTTAATGATCTTTACCATTGGAAGGTCACACTAGAGGGCATTTTTCTATTCTGATCCACTAGAAAGCCCAAAATAGAGCATTTAATTATGCTTAATTCATTGGGTTTCATTGGGGATGGGTTTTTCGATTAGACGTCATCTCATTTTATCCACTGGAAATAACCCTGGACGTACTTTATCTTGTTTTATCCATAGGGAGGTCACCCTTAAAGACACTTCATCTAGTGTAAAGCATCCTCGGGCATCCTTGTCTGGTTTTAGCCACTGGAAAGGCCCATTCAATGGCGTCTGTCCACCGAATCGTCACCCTAGATGCCACTTTATATTAGTTTAATTGCTCCCCAACAGTCTTTCACTGCCTGTTTCCTTCCGATTTCCTTAAACTATGAAAGAAAGAAAAAAGATCCTCTTCATTTAAATTATTGGGTCACAAATAAATGAGTCTGTTTTTGAAAGTGGGAGTCTCTCCTGAAGGCAAACAGGGGAAATAGAAGTTTTATTAGAGACCATTTTCAGCAGTGGGTTTAAAACCACATTTTGATTTGAAAGTATGGATGGAAATATTCAAAAACGACTTCATGAATCATCACGATGTTTGGATGCATCTAATTGAGTCGGGTTTCTCCTGGACTTTCCCTCTAGCGCCACCAGGCGGTTCACAGTTTTAAGTTAAATACCTACAAACAGTTTTTCGTGTGAGGCTCAGGATGAAACGCTCTAATCTGCTTTTCCGAATCTGATCTGAATCCGACATGTTTGATTCATTTCACCACTGATCAGTGACGGAAAAGAACATTCAAAGTCCAGAGAGACATTTTACAGCAAAGTAGTTTATTTCATAATACTGCATTTTAGTTTATGTTTCTTTTAGTGCGATGAGTTGAAGGAGAACAGCATCATCAATAAGATACGATGAGAGAAGTTAAAATAAGATAAGGTAAGATACTGCGATTAGAAATACGATAAGATAAAATAAGATTAGATTAAGGTAAGATTCTGTGACAAGAAATAAGATAAGTTAAGATAAGATAAGATACTTTGATAAGAGATAAGATAAGATTAAGGTAAGATTCTGTGACAAGAGATAAGATAAGTGAAGATAAGATACTGTGATTAGAAATACGATAAGATAGATAAGATAAGATAATGTGACAAGAGATAAGATAGATAAGATAAGATAATGTGACAAGAGATAAGATAAGTTAAGATAAGATAATGTGACAAGAGATAAGTTAAGATAAGATACGGTACTGTGATGAGATAAGTTAAAATAAGATAAGGTAAGATACTGTGATAAGAGATAAGTTAAGATAAAATATGAAATAAATTCAAATTAAATAAGATAAGGTGATAAGATAGAGATGAGATGAGGTAAGAAAAGATAAGATAAGGTAAGTTAAGAAAAGATAAGATAGGATAGGATGAGACGAGATGAGATGAGAATAGAATAGATAGGGCGAGATACTGTGGTGAGATAAGATCAGAAAAGATCAGATCAGATAAGATAAGATAAGATAAGGTAAGAAAAGGTAAGATAAGATAAGATAGAATAGGATGAGACGAGATGAGATGAGATAAGACGACTGAGAACTATTTATCCCTAGAGACATTTTTGTGCAGATACAATTACAATAATAAAACATCAAAACTGTACAATAAGTGAGTCATTTAAACTGTAGACAGTAAGAATGTAAAAATAAAGTGAATAAGAAGTAAATACCTGGGAATGACAGCAAAAACTAACGAGCACACGATTGGACATACTATAAATAAATAAATACTATAAAAGAAAACAAGTATTATTGGACATAATAATACACTAAAGTCATATTCAAACTAAAGATGATAATTATACTAAAAAGTAATATTGTGCATGACAAAGAATGTGATTATTATTATTCATTGGAATCTCAAACCTGAGATTAGATTTGAGTTAATAAAGAATCTTATTGTTGACTTTAAAACTGAGTTCACATGAAACCAGAGGGTCAGTAAAATTAAAAGGTGAGATTAGATGAGATTTAAACACGATTACGTTCAGGGCCGAACATTGAAGAGTCAAAAACATACAAATGAAGGATCGCGATATAAAGTTACATCCAACCGAATCTCAGGTTTTTTAAATCTTTCTCTGTCCTGAAAGCTGAACGATGTTTTTCTGCAGCCGCTTCAAATCCTGAAACTATATGTCAGAAGATTTTTATTGATCCCGTTACAGATTTTTCACATTCCTCCGCCGACATCAAGAAAATACCTGAAGAATAAGAAAGAATCATAAATAATCATCAGCTGCATCAGTCCAAATCTGAAATCTGAAACTTACGGATAATTTGTAAAACATTTATCAGCGATTAGAATTTCAGATAATTGTTTTAAATTTTTTTTTAAATATATAAATTAGATTCTTGGCATAAGATTTGAACATTAATTGTTTGCTGAATTTATTTTTTTATTTATTCTTATTAGACAAAACAGAGTTGTTTTTTTTAGTTTTGAATAAGAAGACAGCTTCAATGAAGTTTAAAAAAAATGATAATAATAATAATAAATTCAATTAAATTAAAGACGTGATAGATAAAATGAAACTGAATTATTTCTAATGATTGAAACTCATTTAAAAAAATCATGTCATTATTATTTGAACTAATTAAAAAAAAACATATTTATATATATATATATATTTTTATCATTATTATTTTATTTTTCATACATTTTTTTCTTTCAATTGAAAAAATTGAAATTGAATTTTTTTTTTCCACATTAAAATACAAAATTTCAATAATATTTAAAAAATATGTTACTATTATATATGGATATATATATATATGTATATACTATATTATATTATATAAGGATTCATTATCGTACTTTAAAAAAATTTTTTTTTGTTATCAATGAAATTAAAACTGTCTTTTTAAAATACTTGTTCATGCACCACAATTACCCCCCCCCCCCATAACAAATAACTGCAGGTGTATAAAAAAATCGAATAAATTAAAAGTATACAATGAAAATAAACTATAAAGTCGCGTGAGCTGCAGAATTTGGAAAAAAACTGTTCAGTCCAGCAGACGGACCTCAAGACTTTTATCTGCACAGCGTCAGACAGATGTGCCGCAGGTTTTTGCCCCCGTAGATTAAGTCCGGGGTCGGCGGCGGTGAGCCGGCGTCCGGTCCTGCACGGCTCTGAGTCATCAGAATCAGAACCAGACAGATGCCGCAGGAACTCATGAGATTAATCTGCCGACGACCTCTTCGCCGACTTTTAAGCTGTCTGAGACACTGACCTCCAAAAGTCTTCAGACAGCTGGAGCTTCAGGTTCTGGAGCAAATCAATCCCATACAGGGTTTTAAGGGACAAGGGTAAGGGGCCAAGGATGGAGCCCTGGGGCACACCACAGGTCAGAGGGTCCAAAGAGGAGGAGACGTTATCCGTGGCTATAGATCTATGTACTTGCACACATACATACATAAATACAATTATACACGTACATACTGTACGTACAAATATATTTATATATATATATATATATACACTGTATACATATATATAAATACATATATATATATATATATATATGTATATATATACACTGTATACATATATATATATATATAAGTTTACAGTATTGCATTCGATTTCACATTATTTCATTTAAAACTTTTGGTATTTGCTTTTTCTTATTTTTTAATTCTTCTGTGTTTTTGTTGAAGTGTGTTTTTCTACTGTTTGTTTTTCTACTGTTTGTTTCTTAAATGTTTGCGGTCGGGGGGTTTAAGTCTGAGATTCTGTGGGGGGGGGGAGGTGGGCCCAGTGGTTTCTTTTGTTTAAACTGATGCTACTATGGCGAAGCTCCGCCTCCTCTACTCTGTCTCTGAGTGCGTCGGGATGATGAAGATCATCATCAGACCACAGCAGACATGATGTCTGATGTTTGCTGACTTCGCTTGTGACTGACGTGAGTCTCCTGACCGACCTCTACATACGTCTTTATGTGAATGCTGATCTGCCTCCTCTTCCTCCTCTTCCTCCTCCTCCTCCTCCTCAGATATGCTGTTGCTGTGGACCGGCTCCTTGTTCACTCTGCTGTGCCTTCTGTCCTCCGGTCAAATCCTCCACCAGCACGCGGGTCATGTACACCCTCTTCCACATCATGAGCTGTGCCGTCTCCTGCCTCATGCTGTCCCGCACCGTCTCCGAGCTCGTCAGGGAAAACGTGAGTTCTGGATCTCCACCTTCCTCACCTGTTCACAGACAGGTTACGGAGAAATGACACCTCAGCTCACCCTTCCCCACCCAAAAGAACCTATGGTGGCCCTGAAGGGTCAAAGTGATGTCACCATAGAAGCGGCCCACCATCCGGCTATGTTAAAGAACTCTGGATCAAGATGGTGATCTGGATCACCACCAACATCTGGTCCCATCTGACCCATCCACTTGAACATTTTCATGAATCCACTAGACAGACGGACAAACAAACACGTAAAAACAAAAACACCAACATTGGGTAAAACCTGACTTCACTTAAATGAGGAGGTGCTAAAACGATGAAGATGCAGTACTTGAAGGACAGTTTTGACAACTTCATCGACTACTTACTTACTTTGAAACGTCTCCATCACCTGGCTCCGCCCCTTTTTAAAAATACAAAAAAGGGAAAAAAAACCCAAAACATATTCTTGTCCTTTAGCCGAATGCTAATAATTTACATTTTTATATTTTACTGTTTATAAGATCGTCTTATTGTGTAATAAAATAAGACTTGTGTGCGTTTCAGGTGCCTTTCTTCAACATGGTGTGTGACCAGGCGCACGGCGGCGGCCACTGCGAGATGCTGGTGGGCTACTCGGCGGTCTACCGGGTCTGCTTCGGCACTTCCTGTTTCTACCTGATGTTGGCGATCTTCCTCATCGACGTGAAGTCCAGTCAGGACTTCAGAGCACTCATACACAACGGGTCAGTCGAGCTCCTCTAGAACGCCGTAACCAGAATCCAGTCACGTTCAGTACCGTTAGGAAGTATTGGACCCCCTGGGGAACATCTTACACTAGACAGTATCGGACCTTCAGACAGAGTTGAACATAAAACAACCCGAGTGAAAACGGTAAATGAAGGTTTAACTCAAGAGCTGTTCAGCTAAACCCTTCTGGTACCTGGAGATCCGTCTCTGACATCACGGAGGGGGAATGTGGGCCCACACGTCTCTGCAGAACCGCTGTAGTGAAGCCACAACGGAAGGTTCTGTGAGCATGAACTGATCTTTTCAGGGCCCACCACAACATCTCAGGGGGTTCAGGTCCAGACTTTGACTGGTGGTCAAGTCAGAGGTGGTCTTCCTCCACTGCTTTGGATCATTGTCTGGTTGCAGACCCGGTTTGTACCTGAGCTTCAACCCAAAAAAACGATGACCTGACATTCTCCTTTGGGTTTTCCTGGTAGATTTCAGAATTCATGGCGAGTCGTCCCGGTCCTGAAGCAGTAAAGCATCCGGACCACGGCCCCCCTCCACTGACCTTAAGTCTAATGTTCTTCCAGTGGAACGATGTGTTTGGTTTACGCCTGATGGAACTGGACCCCTTTCTTCAGCCTGTTCCACTTTCTCCTCATCAGTCCAAAGACTATTCTCAATCTTATTCTTAATGTTCTTCGGGGCCAGCAGTGGCTTTTCTCCTCAACCAATCTCCCATGATGCCATTTTTGCCCAGTGTGTTTAGAACAGTAGAGCCATGACCTCTGACCTTTATTGGGGTGAGAGAGGCCAGCAGAAAAACAAAACAAACCCAGACTGAACGCAAAGATCGTCATGCGTGAACCTGGGTCCATCCAGGAATGTGACCTGGGCTCACTTCAGACACTGGCGTCTTTAAATACTTCACTACCACCTGTGTCTCCTCGGCCTCACCTGAGCCGCCTCTCTATTTAAAGCTCCTTATTGTCACACTTTCCATTGCGGCGCAGCAGATTAGGGCGGTGACGTAGCTCAGATTAGGATTTGGACAGGCTGGATTGCTGCTCCTCTCTGATATAAATCTCCTCCCGAGAGTCCGACCGGTGCCTCGATGGAGAGCTTCAGGGTCTTTTGGCAGAGGTTACGCCTCTGGTTGGTCAGTAGGAGGTCAGGGGGTGACCCAGTGCACCGCGACACAGCATGTTTACCATTAAAATAAATAAATAAATGAAGCAAACTCTGCATGCAAGAAAACAATTACAAAGAAAAGCCCTTAAATGTTAACAGAAGGAAAAAAAAAACTGCATCTGCCTCAAAATCAAGTGCAGGTGTCCTGAACCGTTTTTATACTGCAGAACATTTTAATACCAGCAGGTTTCTTGCACATATAGAAGTCTTTATAATGGGGCAGCAGGTGGTGTCGTGGGTGGCTCAGTTGTCACACCGCAAGTAGGTTCCGGGTTCAAATCCACCTGCAGTCTTTTTACGTGTTAGGGTTTCATGTTCTGCTTGCACTTCCGGCCACAGTCCAAAAACAGGCAATTTAGATGAACAAGCGGCTCTGGGTTGTCCGTGGGTGCCAACAGGAATGGTTGTCTTCTGTGATGTTGATTTTGTTCGGGGTGTGTCCCGTTTCTCACCCAATGTCGGCTGCGATCGGCTAAAACAGACCAGAAAGAAGGTAAACCGGAAGTGTGAAGCTAGCCAACGTAAGACTTTCAAAATAAAAGAGGTAACACGGTGCAGGATGAAAATAAACCCTCAAAATAAAACGAGAGAACTTAAAATAGACATAAGATAAAATAAACAAAGGCAAAAACAAAGTAAAAACATGAAGGAATTACGACTAACTCTGCTCCATTAAAAAAAAAAGAGCCTTTATTATTGCATGGCTAGATAGACACTAAATACCGGCTCCACCAAACAAATGACAGCAGACATACGTCATTAAGTAGCGACACACTTAATGACGTATACACATAACGACAATAATCAATATTACCCAGAGACACTAATGTCATGTCAGACATAAAAATATCAAAAAAGAAAAGCTATAAGTCAAAACATTATACTGTAATAATATAGAAGAAAAAAAAAAGGAAATTAAATTAAATTCCTATTTGCTTCACTTTGCCTCACGCTGTCATCTGAAAAATCAGAACTAGATCCTCACAAATGGGTCTAATTGTTGTGGAAATCTGTAGGAGAGAATTTAGGTGAGTGTGCAGATGGTCCAATCTCAATCTCTCCAAACCGAATCCTTCATAAACAGTTCAAATCCATTAATAATGTTGAAATATCTTATAAACATACAAACAAGTGTGATTTAACCAAAATAATTTATTTGGAGGTATTCATCGAGAAACTGAAGTAGGCGAGGGTCCAACTAGTCCAGGCCATGTGGGTCCTGTTCAAACTGAACCAGAACTCGGTTCCTGTTCAGTGCTGCTGTCACCATTAGATAAAAAAAAAGAAAAGCAAACAGGAGAAGAAAGAAGTGAATTAGTGGAGTTCCCACATGGGGAGAGGAAGAGTGTTTTAAATCTTATTACGGTCTGATGAAGAAAATCTAAAGTTAACTGGAAAAAAAAATCATAAAAGTGCTGAAAGCTGATTTATTTTCTGCGAGGAAGAGAGGGAGGGAAAGAGGAGACGAGAGGAGGAGAGGACACAGAATAGATCATCTAGTGGAGGTGAATAAATCCACACAGATGTGGGTTTGTCTTCAGAGTCCATGAATAACGAACATGGTTCAAACATAGTTCACATGAAAGTTATGCTTCTCTTTTTCTTCAACTTTCAACCAATTTTCATGAAAAATCTGTCAAGAAGGATTTCAAAAAGGACATTTTAATGTGAATGAAAAAAGAAAAAAGTCATTTTCTGCAACAAACAAACAGAAACTCTAGTCGTAAACTGTGTTTTTGTCATTTGTTCCACCCCCAGCTTCTGGTTCCTGAAGTTCATCACGCTGCTGGGGATGTGCACCGCCGCCTTCTTCATCCCGACAGAGTCCTTCCTCCATGGTGAGAACCTGCACGGATCTCAGCCGTGATGATTATGATGATGATGGCGTTAGTGCACCTCCTGCTAAAACCCTGCTAGAGGGCAACAGAGACCAGCTCCACATTCTGCTCCTCCTCACGCTGCACTGAATTATTATGACCATAACTTTCTGCTGCTTAAGTTTCTTCAGGAGCAATAAATCTGATGGTGGTAAAAAAAAACAACAACCTGATGTTAGAGGCGGTTTGTGATTTACAGCTTCCCCCCCCATCTCTCACTTCCCCGACATAAATCAACCCACTATATGGATGGCGGCCCTGATTTCTCCCCCTCTCCTCCCTCCCTCACAGCTTGGCATTATGTTGGTGTGGTGGGAGGATTTGCCTTCATCCTCATCCAACTCATCCTCATCACAGCGTTTGCGCACACCTGGAACAAGAACTGGTGAGTGAAATGGGGGGGGGGGTGGGGGCGGGGCTTGTCTGTTTTTATGAACCATATGAATGACAGCACGAGGCATTTCTCAGGATTTAATTAAAAACTGGTGAAAATAAGTTCTGGATGAATTACGCTCTTATGAATGATGATATGACCAGAAGTTTTTCTTCCGTATGCATACGCGGCTCCATTAAAAAACTTAAAGGAACATTTATGATGTCCTCATCTCCGTGCTGATGGGATGTCTGGGGAAGTTTCTCAGTCCCCGAACGATTCTGGAAACAACGTTTCAGCGTTCTCCTCAAAAACCCTTTAACATCCTCACCAGGGCTCCGTCCTCGGCCTCCTACTCTTTTTGCATACGCATGCTGCCACTGGGTCGTGTTATAAACAGGTTAAGTCAAGTGACTCAGAAATAGTCATTCAAACAGTTTAGCGCGACATAAAAGGGTTAACAACTGAAAAAGATGGCGACTTGCTTCAGAACAAAAGGTTTGGCGTAATCCAAGCCTCCAGAGCTCCCATCTGAAGACCTGACATCTTCAGGTCTTCAGTTTACGGATACGTACGGAACCGAACACTCATGCTGGGAGGTTATTTTGTACATAATTTATTATTATTATTATAATACAAACGAGACTGGGGGCAGTACCGCCAGAAACCACTGGGGGCAGTGTAGCACAGGAAAAAAAATGAAGTGGAAAAAGTCATGTGGTGATCTATTTAATGGCCTAACGAGTAACGAGTTTCCTCTTTCTTTGCTGCTTACACCACCCCTCCATCCTCTTCATCACTATTTGAGGATTACTTTCCTCAAAAGAAAACATTTGACGTTATTCTCTTCAGGACTTGATGCAGACACAGTTTCCCTCAATCGCTCTCTGAGCTGATATATTTAGTCCATATATCGGGACAGCGATGGAACGCCATGTAAGGTCCAGACCTCATCCTGCTACACATCTGGAGAGGATGGCTCCATCTTCTGTCCAGATGCTTAAATCATAAACAGACTCCAGCGCCATCTGTGACGTCTGACTCCACATCTGGAACTTTTCTCTCTGCTTCGTGTCGTCGGTTCTCTGCTCCGACGCTCAGAGGAGGGTTTTACTCTGTCCTAGGCTGAACGTAGCCGGAAGTCAGGGTTCATTGACGAGCTGACCGGCTTTCAGCCCCTCATGATCTTTTATATTATTTTACAAACTCATTTGAGATATATACATTCATCAGCCATAACATTATGACTACTGACAGGTGAAGTCAAATGAACATTGTTCATCTCGTTACGATGGTACCTGTCAGTGGGTGGGATCTATGAGGCTTCACGCGGACATTCTCTCCGGAAGTTGATCTTGGGACCAGGGAAAAAGCTCCATCATGAGGATCCGAGTGAGTTTGCCATGAGACAAAGTGGGATGGCTAAACACAGATCTGCACGGCGCCCGTGACTCAATGATGCACGTTGGGAGAGATGACTTGCGGATGTTGTTCGGTTTCACAGAAGCAGCACAAAGTTGTAGCACAAACTGGTGAAAAAATTAAGTTCTGACAGAAAGGTGTCAGAACACATAGTGACATCACAGAGCTGTTCTGGTGGCTGGAAACGGGACCTCCACAATGTAAGGCAAGTGGTTTTAATGTTATGGCTGATTAGTGTATGTCCATACGCTCCTGACTCGGGATATGTTTGAGTGGAAGAGCGAAAACGTTGAAAATGGATTGTAATTTGGTAATATGGTAACAATGCCAGTTACATTCAAACTACGGGACGGATCATCGTGGAACTGGATTGGCGAGCCGGCATTGTCACCAAGAAGGAATCAGTGAATCTGGGAGTAGATCAGATGCTCCCTTTTCTAGACTTCTCCTCAACCCCCACAGGGAAAAAAAAGAAATGAACAGTTTTAATCAAATTTCACTTGCCAACAGACAAGTGAAAAGCTCGGCGCTGATTTGATTAAAACTGTTTTAAATGGAGAGAAAAAAGACACAAACCCTGTGCGTCTGGGATCCAACGATCGTAACAAGAAAAATCATTTTTTTATTCTTTTATCAACACAAGTTGCCTCGTGCCTTGTGTTTTCCATTAAGAAATCTGAGGAACTTTGGATGGGACTTTGAAAATGCAGAAAATCACTAAAACTACGGACCGAACCTTAACGACAGGGATCAGACATGGATCAGACATGGATCAACTTCAGACTTCATTCTCGATATTTCTGCTTTTTTTCTCGAAATGTAATATGAAAAAAAACCTCCTCTCACTTTTTTTCCCCCCTAATACTCCCTCGCGCCAACAGACAAGTGAAAAGCTCGGCGCTGATTCAATTAAACTTTCTCATTAAAGTGCCGTCGAGCCTGAAACCGCAAATGTTTTTTGTGGAAACGAATGCGCTGTTGAGCTTTTTTAATCACGAAGGCCAGCTTCTCACCCATTAAAGCCCCAAGATACTGGATCCTCGGATACTACCGGGGAGATTCCGGTTGGATTCTTCCTACAACCCATAATCAGGATGGTCATCATTCGGTAGAGACACAATGACATCATCGGCGAACGTGATGAGTTCATGTCCGGCGTATTGACCCTGACATGCATTTGTGTGTAAAGAAAAATAAAAGAGGTGATGAGACAGAACCCTGGGGAACTCCAGGGGATGATAGGAAAACATTTAACACCGCTGACTTTAATATTTACTCATATTTAGTCATATTTAGTCATATTTAGTCACGTTTAGTCATATTTAGTCATATTTAGTCATGTATGCGATGCTGAATGATTCATCATCAGCGTAATCTTTTTTTTACTGGTTGGTACTTCCTCCTCTCTGCAGCTTTCCTGCTATGTCCTTCCTCATCCCGGCGGACTCGTCCTCCTGACAGTCGGGCCGTCCCAGATTTTATTTCCAGAGTCCAGCTGTTGCTGCGCCGCTCAGCCGCCTCTGAACTCTGAACTCTGAAGATTTGACATGTCAGAGTTGTAATACGACCTTTAAGAGGATTTTCTCATTCAGGATCTTCGCCAAAACAAACAAACACACACACACACACACACACACACACACACACACACACACACCAGGCTAAAAATAGACTTCTTGCCCTTCCAGCGGCAGGAAGGAACAGGAAACGCTGAGAGTACGAGAGAATATCAGAAGCTCCACGGCTAAAATCTACATTGCATTCTTCGCAGCAACATGAATTTTTGAAACTGTAATATTTGTCTGATCGTCTCCTCCAACATCTCCGCTTCAACATCTGGATCGGCGCTACGGAGAAGATGACAAACCCTTCAGAGTCATCTCAAAATCACGTTCTCGTGGAAAACTTAAGGAATTAAGTTTAAGTTTAGTAAAGTAACGTAAACAAGATGCCGACCCTTCAGAATGACGTGAAAAACATGTTTCCATGGAAACAAACCCAAACAACTTCCTAATAAAGAAATATATCAAAGGTGAAAAATACATATCATGATTATTCATATCTTACAGTTGAACAGATCTGTATTTACAGCATTTATAGCAATTTTAGCAATTTGTATTTATAGCAATTTTTTATAAAAATAAAAAAACAACAACAAAAATAACAGAATATTTGACAAATTAATCACAAATGTAAATAATCACCAATAAAGGTAATAATTGTCCATCATAAGTGTCTGAAAGGAGCAGGAAGACGCAGAAATACCTCTTAAGTCATGTCAGTGACATGTCATGTCAGTCAGTGTTTTATGAAAAAAACTGTTTTTCATGAAAAAAAAAAATCGGTTTCTGCCTAGACCCTGAAACCAGAGCTCTGCGGGCGCCTCAAAGGCTCCGCCCACCTCTCCCTCAGGGATTGGTCAATGCAGAGAAATCATTTCACTATGTTGTTCTGTGTGTGAAAATAGAGGATTTCTTCTTCTAGTAAACCTTCACATGATTTCATTTGTGAAAAAGAATTCCACTTTTCGAATAGGCCCCTTTATCCGGTGGTGTCCCACAAGGCTCCATCCGTGGCCCCTCGATCTGGGTCGGATTATAAACACTTTCAATCCCACTTTTTTAATAAAAAACAGAGACTCAAAATGAGCTCGACCAAATAGTTGAGCAGGACATTAGAGGGTTTTTAAGAAACATCTCTGGATCTGTCTCACCACCTGATCCATTTCAAATTCTAGTGGGTTCTACACTGCCATCATCAATTACCATCTCTCTCTCTCTCTCTCTCTCTCTCTCTCTCAGGTTGACCGGAGCAGCAGAGAACAAGCGTTGGTATCTGGCGGTGACGTGCGCCACCCTCTTCTTCTACACCATCGCCACCATGGCCTTCACCTTCATGTACAAGTACTACACACACCCCATTGCCTGCCACTTCAACAAAGCCCTGCTGTGGATCAACCTGGGACTCTGCGGCCTCGTGTCCTTCATCGCCATCACGCCGTGCGTGAAGCAGAGTGAGTTGATGAAACACCCGCCCCCGTCTGTCATCGGTCTCCAGGGCTGAATAACACTTAGTTCGGGTCCAACTATGCAAACTTCTCCCTGTGGAAACCAGCGGCGCCGCAGATAATAATAATAATTAGGCGCTACGATGCTAATATTATCTGTTTCTGCCTTTTTAAAGGCTGCGAGGCCGGCTGTGTCGGCACACGTCAGACTTTTATGATAACAGCTGCTCGCAGAGATGGAAGCGTTTATTCAAGCGTTCACAAGCGTCGGATGGCTGGAGATACTCTGAAAATCAAGGTTTTTTGCAGTGGTGTACTGGAAATGGGTGCTGTCACGTAAAAACTCCTGCAGGAGTAGAAAACCACGTAAACCTGTTCTGCCCATTGGTTATTTGACTTTTCGTACACGAAATAAACTTAAAAATAGCTCCAAAACTATCATAAATGTCATAAAGCATAAACGTGGTATTTACGGACAGGTAAGACCTCACCTGATTTATTTTCCGTGTCTGTAACATTGTACCTGCTACATCTGTGAGTAAACACAACAAATGACAATAGTTTTTAACCTTGCACATTTTTTATATTTACATAAAAAAGGTCATACGTCATAATTTTTACATTAACTCTATTAAACACAACAATCTTTTTTTTTTGCTAAGAAACTATTTGATCACAGCTGCATTAAATTCATTCATTCATTCAAGTTCATGTTATTATACACATTTTTTTTATGGGCAGGACCAGAACGACTCTCCATTCGGACCAGTATTTTTACCAGAAATGATCCCAGGGTGGGATTTTGTTTGACAAATACCACCCACGTCCACTAGGGGGAGCAAGAGGAACATGCGAAAATGGTCGGCTGTGACATAAATTAATTTGTGTATTAAAATCATTATGCACAGTACAAAAAAAAAAAATAGGTGTAGAAGCTTTAATACGGGTCGGTCTGAAAGAAAGAAGCTTAACATTACGCAAATTTGAATTTGCATAATTCGTCAGTTGAACAGCTACAACTGAAGAAGATGAAGACTAAAGAAACAATTTTATTTATGTGACTCTTTTCAAAACAGTGTAGAAGTACTGTTACTTGTGAAAAAAAATACTGCGATTAAAGTAAAAAGTATTGGTCAACTTTTTTACTCAAATAAAAGTAAAATTTACTCTTAAGTAAAAAAAAAAGGGTAAAAAAAACATCCTTTCACGGACATTTCTACCGGCGTTGAAAACCTATTTGAACCTCATAAGATACCAATATAATATCAAAACTTATTATGACGTAATATTTTAACTTTTATGACGTCCATAAATGGCAAAAGTATAATTAAAATAAATTTACATTATCTACCTGCAAAACCTCCAAAGGGAAGGTATCCTAACCAGATACCCGGACCACCACAACGGGATCCTTACTATGCAAATAAGCAGGTGTTCTACTCTGAGACCCTTGATCCAGGACGCTGGATCCAGGACGTCTTGATCCTGAGCTCCGGAACAGCCAGAAGAACCTTGACTGAGGATCTGAGGCTGCGCCCTGGTTTACAGGGGAGCTACAGCTTGTTACGCTAGAATGTTGCCAGAAGCTAAACCATGAAGGGGTTTGAATAGATTCAGTAAAAATCCATTGTAATTCTGACAGGTAACCACTGCTCAGATGAAAGCACCGGTGTCACGTACTAATTTCAAGTCATAATTTACACCAGTCTTTAAGCTGAAATCAAGATAAAAGGCTCCGGGTGAAAGGTATCTATTAGCACGTCTGAGGAATTAGCATTAGCTGTAACGTGTTGGCACACATTGGCGAGGGATCCGCTCACGCACAGGGAAAAAGAAGAAAGTAGAAAATATAACATTTCATTCAACAGAGTCCCTTGTTTCTGCAACTTGACCCAAATGGCAGCAGATATCGTGACTTTTGAGTCGGTTTCGCAGAAATCCGAAGTTCTTGTTGATTTTTTGTCACGCAGCACATTGAAACCTGAACAACCTGATTAATAATTAATAATCATCATCATCATCCTCGTGTTAGAAAGGGCTTCGCAGGGCCAGCAAAATAAAAGAACAGTATACAGAAAGATAAAAGTATTTAAAAAAAATATACGTTGGCTACACTTTTAAAACTCAACTAAAATCACAAAAGTTGATTTGTGATTTTGAGAAGTTTCTGCAGAATCTCATCCTGCAGAGGGTGCAGGTCCAATTCCAAAGGGAATGGCATTCTTCTTAGAGGAGCCCAGAACTGATGCCAGACTGACTGAACTATTATATTAAAATATAAATATAATAAGATAGATTTCCTCAGGTCGATTTATTTTTGCACCAAATCTGGACTGTATGGGAAATATTTTCATGTTAAGTCTGAAAAACAGTGATTTTCATGAAATGCTCCCCCTAGTGTTGGAAATATACAATCGCACTTTCCCAAAATCAATCCAGTTCTCAATACATCCTCAACAGATTCTCCTTAAAAAAAACTGTTAAGAGGGAGTCCAAATAAGAAATAAAAACAATATATAAAACAATATATGTATAATAATATAGGAATGTGAGAATGTATATAATAATAATCCAAGACTAATATTATTATACTATTACAATATTAGTGTAAAATTAACTATTTTTCATAATTTTATGTTGTATATTTAGATTTTTTTTGTGTATTTTGGCGGTGTGTATTCTCACCCTTACCCTCCTTCTCCGTGTTCCGTCTCTGCAGAGCAGCCGCGCTCAGGGCTCCTCCAGGCCTCCATCATCAGCTGTTACGTCATGTACCTCACTTTTTCTGCTCTGTCCAGCCGCCCGCCAGAGAAAGGTACGTTAAAAAAAAACCTCTTCTTGGATCAATACGCAAAACATTGTCAAAACCAAAGTGACACAACTTTTGGAACGTGGGGAGGTAGACAGTATGCCATAATCTTCATTTTCCATCCTCTCAGCAGCACAAATGACATTAGTCTCTGAGCAGGGACCGTCCACAAAGTTCAACCCTCAGAAAGTAGAAAGTTAAATGAATGCAAAGAAAATTTTCATCCACACTGATGATTATCTGAATTATTTTTTGCGAGGCTGAAAGTTTGCACATCAGCTTGAAGAAGATTTTTTTGGATACATCTTACACTTTGTAGACGGTTCCCAAGCACTCCAATCGGTAGCATCTCATAAGAGACCGACGTCAATCATTCAGCTGAGAGGACGGCCCGTTTGTCGGTATGAGAAAGGCATTGTTTGTGTTTTTAACCATTTTATCGCATGATAAGATTATTTGTCTTGCAAAAAATGTAAATTTGTTGTCCAGCTGTCAGCCACTGTCTGCTGCCAACCACCAAATGATGAATTAGGAACTGTATTTATATAGTCTGTATTTGTGCATGTTTCTGGAGATCATGGAAGGGAACAGAATTACCGGAGTTTGGGGCCATATTATCATCTTCCTGCAAAATGCAACAAATGTCAACTAAAAAAAAGCAATATACAAAGTTGTAAACAACTCTTTGCACATTTAATGGCTTCACAGAGAACTGCCAAGTACATCGCTTCCTCTGTTATCATGTTGGCTCAGGGGTTAGCACAGTTACCTCACAATGAGAAGGTTCAGGGTTCAAACCCACCTCGGCACCGGGCGCCATTCTGTGCCGAGTTTCCTCGTTCTCCCCATGTTTGTGTGGCTTCCCTTCAGGTTCTCTGGCCTCCTACCAGTGTCCCACAGCTGTCTGTGTGTACGAATGTCTGCTGACTTGTCCTGGGCGATCCCTGCCTCTTGCATACTGTCATCTGGGATAGGCTCAAGCCCCCTCGCAAACGCGGGAGAAACAAATCATTCCTTCCCTCACAGGCGACGCGCTGGTGTCTTCTCAATTTGAAGACACCTTGAGTTGATTTTCTCCTTCGTTGAGATCGCTGCTAAGAAATGTCTGTTGCCCCTCTGTTACTACCTCTGCTGCCGCCTTCAGAGGCGAAACAACTGAGACCCACTCACTGTGTTCATACAGCGGAGAGGCGGAATAAAGGGGAACCATGCCGTGTCTTAAAAATGTCCTAGAAAATGGGCTACTGTGATTGACGTACTGCTCCAAACCGACTAATCTATATTCATTCGTAGGTGGAGTTTTATGACTGTGGCTCTGTGGAATGAAGAACCTACACGAACCTCTGCTTTATTTCCACCACTAATTGAAACCCTCTTATAGTAGAATGTTTTAAAACTTGTTAATACCTCATTATCCTGTCGCACTTAGATTTAATGGACACACACACACACACGCACACACACACACACACACACACACACACACACACACACACACACGGTAAACTCCTCCATAATGTGCTTTTAATTTGCTCATCATGACTCACCTGTTGGCTCCAGGTAAGACAAAGAACCTCCACATGACTGAGACATTAGTGCAGAGGCCCCCTGTCTTAACCAGGACATACATCTTAATGTGGACACACATGCACACACACACACACACACACACACACACACACACACACACACACACACATAAGAGAGGGGGGGGGGTTGAGATGTGCTCTGACATGCTGCCTGCTGGGCTGGTGGCCCGCGGCGGAGGCAGCCTGAAGGATATTTGTTTCGCATTCCTCAGGGATACACTGACAACATAATGACACGGCGTCGTTACACGCGTTCTCTCCCGCTGATCTTCCTGTCAGAGTTTACGTACAATCTATTCTCTAAATGTTCCAGTAAGGAGTGAGCTATCACCGTGTTTTATTGCAGCTTAGGAGAGGTTGAAGGGAAATGACAGCATAAAAACAAACCCATTTCACTAATAACTGTTTACAGTGAGTCAGGTCTGTTGGCGTAATCAGAGCGGTGCATTGTGGGTGCAGGGAGCATTTAAAGATTGTTGCAGAGAGGTTTCGGATTTTCATAAAGACCAGGTCATCAAAAGTGGCAAAGATGGTAATCTGATCAGGGTTTCCTGCCACCGCCCCCCCCCCCCCAGCCCCCTCCCCAGTTCAAGTTCAAACAGAGGATTGGGATTTGGCTCCATTATTTATATTTGATCTGGATACTTTTGGTTTCACAAGAACTTTTTATGACAAACCTTCCTATACTGACGATTGATTGGCCTGTGGACTGTGGCGTTTTATCTGAGCCTCCTTCTGAGAGTGTAACGTGAGTTTCTGAGCATATAAATATGTTCTGAAACACAAAGATCTACTCTACTCTAGGTTCCTCTAGATGTTCTAGCTACCAGGTATCCTAACTAAATACCCAAACTACTACAACACTCTCCTTTCCAAGCAAAGAAGCAGGTGTTCTACTCTGAGCTCCTCCCCTTTATCTTTAAGGCTGAGCCCGGCCACCCTTTGACGGAAGTTCATTTCAGTAAATTGTATCCTTGACCTCATTCTTTTGGTCGCTAACCAGAGTTCATGATCAAAGGTGAGGCTTGGAACATCCATCGGAACATCCATCCATCCATCCATCCATCCATCCATCCATCCATCCATCCCTCCCTCCATCCATCCATCCCTACAGACATCCATCCATCCATCCATCCATCCATCCATCCATCCCTCTCTCCATCAACACTCTCCAGTTCATCCTGGGGGATCTCAAGGCGTTCCCAGGCCAGTCCCAAGTAACAAGATTGGGTCTACCCCGGGGTCTTCCGCCATTTGGACATGCCTTAAAAACCTCCTATGGGAGGTGTCCCGGTCGGATGCCAGAACCATCTCCGCTGGCTCCTTTGCTCCCTCCGGATATCTGAACTCCTCATCTTATCTCTGAGGCTGAGCCTGAGAACAAAGACGGACTGGAAAATTAAGAGTTCTGCCTTACGACTCTTTCTTCATCACAACGGGTCGATACGACACCGGCATTACTGTCAATGCTGCAACAAAACCTCCTGTCCATCTCGCGGTCCATTTCCCCCGTCAGTCATCCAGCGGACCCTGAGGTACCTTTCGCAATCTGGAGACTTCACCTCGTTGTCAAGGAGATTTATTGACGAGTGTTAATAATGTTATATAATGTTTATAGTTAAAAAATCTACCGATTATCAACAATGCAATCTAATTTCTCTCTTTACTGCAAGAAGTTACGACCCGGTATCAAAGATTTCAGATGAAACCTTACGTTTCGATCCTCCGTGACTTGTTAATGCTCGTGATTGCGTTACACGTGCGGCGCTCCGAAGAGGCGTTCTGTACCGCGGAGTATACTGTACCAGAATGTCCCAGTCCTGGGGCAGAGGAGAACTTTGTAGCAACTTGTTGAGAAAATATGCACTCAGAGTCAGTTATAAAAACAGCTCTTCTGAAAAAGTGTGAACCGCACACAAGGACGCACTGCAATATTCAATTTCCAGTTATTATCGCCGGGCTTCCTTTTTCAGGTGCTTTAATTAATGGGTTCCTCACCTGTCATGACATCACCTCCCCCGGGGATGTGTGTGTGTGTGTGTGTGTGTGTGTGTGTGTGTAAGTGTGAATATGTGTGTGTGTGTGAGTGTTCCGTCCTTATAGTGTCTTCATATTGGTCATGGTTAACCAAGTCCATCCCTGGAGGGCTTAATCTGCTCAGTGACCTCACATTGACATTTTTTTTTATTTTTCCTGTTGTTCTGTCTCTCCTCTGCAAAACTTAGTACTAGAAAGTACTCACATACACAAAATACACAAAACCTTCCACCAAAGGTTCCATACCATGTTTTTGCACCTGCAGATATAGTTCCATTATTTATTCATTTATCGTTTAGTCGGGTCTGTTCGTCTACATTTTCATCCGTTTTTCCACTAATATTATTTTATGTTCTGTGTTTTTTTTACATTACAGTCAGTTTTTGTTAATATTGTTTTATGTTTTATGTCTCTATATTGTTCTCCGTTTTTGTTGTTGTGGATGAGGATGATGATGGGTTTGGGCTGAATTCTTTATAAACTGTTTTATTTCATATCCTATTTTTATAATTCTTATTTTACTTCATTTCTTCCTCTCTCTTTTTGTCCTGTGTGCCTCAGTAGGCAAAAGGGGGTTAAGAGGAAACAGTTTGACCCCCATAAACGGACCCCCACGACCATGACAAACCTACCCCTAGAATTAGAAAATGACATTGGTGTCATTATTAGCTTGATAGTTAATCGGGGAAAGCAATATTTCACTAATGGCCGGTTTGGTCCCTTTATCTGGATCCACGCCAAAATTAGCTTCGCTTGTCGTTGCTGCTCGCCCAACCCCCCTTCAACCAAGACACATCAAAATCCCTCTGGTAGATTTTGATGTGTGTGTGTTGCGTTCAACAGGAATGTTGTGTTCACACCAAACACTGTTACTGCTTTCCACTGAGGTCGTCCAATCACGGCCTCCTGGGTGTTCCTGGATCCGCCCTCAGAGATAGAGGGGGTGGGGTCTTTGCAGATGCTGACCCCCAAACTGCGGAGTAGTCTACCCGATGCCCGAATGTCACCTTGGGTCTTTTGCATCACTCGCATGAATGACATCATCCTGCAGATTTATACGCCCTTCTCTTCATGAAACGACACAGACAGAGTTTAATTCACCTTCTGTGAGTTTGATACTATTTTAAAGATGATATTATAGAGAGTGAAGGAAGCAGAAGTGTCCAGATGTTCAAAACTCTTTCATCATCTTCATCCCTACAGACTGTGTTACAACATATTTGATGAATTGTCTTTTACAACAGACACACACACACAAGCAGACACCTTTATGTTTCTGAAAATGAAGATTCAGTCCCCAGCGTGTGTGTGTGTGTGTGTGTGTGTGTGTGTGTGTGTGTGTGTGTGTGTGTGTGTGAGTGTGTGTGTGTTCTGTAATAACCCAGTATTTTCACTGATCCCAGATTCCTTGTTCCCACCATAACACACCAGCTAAATTGCTCTCTGGAATCCACAGCCGGTTCAAGGTTGGACTGGGTTTCTGTGAGCTTGTGTGTGTGTGTGTGTGTGTGTGTGTGCACGTGTGTGTGTGGACATACAGTACATTTCTGTCAGTGTCCAGAGGGTGAGTCATGTGAAAGTGTCAAACAGCTGGGAGCCCCTTTTTTCCAAGTAGGAAAGGAATTTCCCAGGATTGAAACGAAAGAGAAGAAGAACGTGATTCTGACCGTTTACCAGGTTCTTTTGGGTTGAGTTCTGAGAATTCTGCGTCATTTCACGAGATCCAGACAAATCCGTTAGTGTCATCTGCGTATTTGATGTGTTCTTACCTGAGTTATCAGAGATATAATTATAAGTGTACCAGAACCCGGCCCTGTTGTGCACCGGTGCTGATGACTGTAAAATAACATTTTGGACCCATTTGTATTCCAATGATTTTTTTTATTTTTGTAGTTCCGTCTTTTTGGTATCAGGATGTCGACACGAAGTCAAAAACAATTTAATCAGAGAAGACAGAATGTAAACGAGGTGAATGATTTATTACAACAGCAGATGTTCGAGAATCGAAAGTTTTTGGTTCTCGGACTCTTTGGGGGAGATTGCGATAGACTGGTGGTGGTGGCTGATGACTCTGCTGAGGCTGATGGAGCTCTGAGGACTAAGTGGAGATGGGGAGGTGGAGGGAGCGTGAACCAGCAGCCCAAGAAGACCTAGATGGATGTAGAGTACTTCGGCCCTATGGTGTACCAGAGGATAGTCCTCCTGGTTGATCTTCTGCTTCATCTCCATTCAGCAATGAGATGAAAGAAATGTACAACAAATGGAAATGAGATCCAGCGGTCAGCACAGGGAAGCATTAACACGCGGCGTTCTTCTCTTCTTCAGTGGTGTATCAGGGTAAGAACATGACCGTCTGTTACCCCAGTGTGGGACAGAATGGCATCCAGAACGAAGGCAACGCCGTAGCCATCATCGGAGCCGCCATCATGTACTGCTGCGTCCTCTTCGCATGGTGGGTGACGACGAGACGACGGAAAACGTCATTTGTACATTTACATGTGCGACAGGTGGGACAATGTCGCAATTAATGTCAAATCTGATTTCTCCCCAGTAATGAAGCGTCCTACCTGGCCGAGGTGTTCGGCCCGTTTTGGATGATCAAAGTTTACCGCTATGAGTTCCAGAAGGCCACCTGCTGCTTCTGCTGCCCTGAAGAGGAGGAAGGTCCGTTCAGATGGAGTAAACCTCGTTCTCTCCTCACGTGTGTCTGTGTCCATGTTCACGGATGGATGGATGGATATATAAATATATACACCTATCTGTATATATATATATACATATACTACATATTATATATATACACCTAAATATATACATTACATACTATATATACATACATACATACATACATACATACATACATACATACATACATACACATCTATATATATATATAAATATATACATATATACACATATAGATAGAAGAAATAAAAGTAAGGGAACCATCTAGTGGTTGGTTCCCTCCAGAGTTTCTCCAGGACAGCTGCCAGTCAGAGTCTCTGATCGGATCTTCAGATGTTTCAGCTCCTGATGAGAATTTTGTCCATCTTTTTCAGCGGAGGAGGAGTTTGTGATGGACGACGAGAGCAAAGGCTGCCAGAAGGTCATTCACAACGAGACCCAACGAGTGGCTTACAGTTACTTCTTCTTCCATTTTGTCTTCTTCTTGGCCTCGCTGTACGTCATGATGACGCTCACCAACTGGTTCAGGCGAGTTCACCTTTTCGTGGTTTCACACTCAGAACTCCTACTCCTCCCTTTTTCTCTTTGTATAAGTATTTCTACAGCATATCCTCGAAAAGTCGCGATGTTACGGAATTCCCATCAACGGCGTTTCCGCAGATCCTTCGCGTAAACGAGATAACGAGATAGTGGGATATTTTTATACCCATATCCTTAGTTAGAGGAAGAACTGGACTGATTTGGGGAAAGTTCGGTTCTATATTTCCGACGCTAGGAGGAGCTTTATTGCCAAAAGTTTTCCGCCATAACTTCTCAACCGTTTGTCCGATTTAGTCCAAATGTGGCGCGTAAGAAACGACTGTAGGAGAAGTATCTCGTACATATCACGTTTAAACCACTAGGGGGAGTATTTTTACAAAAAAAAAACGGCTTCACATTTAACCGTCGCTGTCGGGGTCGAAAGCATAGCTTATTAATAATAATAACTTTTTTAGGGAATCTTATTGCATGTTTGCTATTATTCACTCATGTATTCATTTATCCACCAGTACCGCCTTAATCATGCCTTTGAACCTTGTCGTCCTCCTCCAGCTATGAGTCGGCGGTGTTGGAGACCACCTTCACCCACGGCAGCTGGTCCACCTTCTGGGTGAAGATGTCGTCCTGCTGGGCGTGTGTGACCCTCTACCTCTGGCTGCTGCTGGGCCCTCTCTGCAGCTGTCAGCCCGAATCCAGGCCTCGCCGCTCACGCATCAAGCGCCGCCCAGCGTCCTCGCGTCACGTCTCTGTCACCGTCTGACATCCTCTCTGCGGGGGAGGGGGGCCCACACGGGCGAGAGGGGGCGGACAGGGCGCGATGCGGACAAGAGGTCAGGCGGCCTCTGAGTCTCCCTCGCCGCCACAGGAAGGGGACTTTCAGGAAACGGAGGTCACAGGGGTCAAGTGTTCTGGACTCACGGTGCAGTGAGACGAATGGCGCAAGACTGACCGCCCTGACTTTGAACCACGAACCGGACTTGACTGCGGTTTGGGAAAGTCACACTATGAATTGCCAAAGGGGTGATGATGAGGGGTGATGTCTCACTCCCTCTAATATGGGGAAAACAGAAAGTAGGTGTAAAGATAAAGACTTTGATGGATTTCTACTCTTTCATTTTAGTGTCGTTTTAAAGTTTTGCCTATTTTTAGACGTATATTGTAGCAGGAGGATTTAGAAAATATCCGATGATATATATGGAGGTGCGCCTCCCAAATCATGGGATTCGACTCCGATAAGGATCTACGGTAAACGGGCCGTCTGACAGGAAGTCTTTTTTATTTCAGCAGAGTCACAATCATCAAACCTGAATTATAGTTTTCTCTTCGAGGCAAACGCAGCAGCAGACGTGTTTTTAATCAGCGGGGCGAACCAGGAAATGAGATTTATGTGTTAGTGAGGTATTCTGGGTAATCTGCACAGATTACACAACGTGGAGCCTTCTCTTCCCCGCTGGTGTTTAGAATGTCAGCAAAACAAAACAAAACAGGAAACAGTGTTTGAAGCTACGGAACACGCGAGCAAGCACGAATCACGCACACGCACAAATCAGCCATAACATTCGAACTACTTGTCTAGTATTTTATAGGGTTCCTCTTTTATCACCAGAATAATAATAATCTCTTATATATTTTTTTTAAATCCAGCATTAAATACTTGAGCAGTTGCGCTACGTTAGTTCTCCCGCGGGATCGGACAACTTTGGCTCGCCATCACTTCCCCTATGCATCAATGTACCGTGTGCTCGTGACCCTGCAGCCGGTTCACCAGTTGTCCCTTCCTCAGACCACCAGACATACAATAATGATCCTTTTTCTACAATAGTTGAATCCTCTGCTTGAGCTTCAGTTATGCCAAATATGCCCGAAATGTACAATAATGTCACCATTTATATGACCTTAATGGCTAAGTGATCTCATTTTAACCCCCCTGCTGAAACGATCCGTACCTGTGTTCAGTTAGAAAAAGAGTGTTTCCTCAGGTAATTCTCCAGGTGGGTCTAATGTTTGTCTGGAAGCAGAGCCTAAAGGTCTGTTGTGTGAAATTTGGCCCGGGGGAGGCACTGCAGGCCACCTTTTCAGCCGAGTGGCCCGGACGATTCAACCAGCAACCTTCCCTGTGCCAGGCGAGGAAGGAGGGTCGAGTCGAATCCTCCAGCAAAACTGCTCCGTTTCTTTTTTCTTGTCAAAAAACAAAACACAACAACAACTTAAAGCATGAAATGCCTCTCCGTCTGTTGCAACATGGAAGCCTCCACACGGAACCAGGAGCCGCCGGTTCACAAAGGTACACAAAATACACCTGGTCATGAAGTTTTATGTTCCATTCATTCAAAGACATACCAGCCAAATCTTACAGACTGAACCTTTAAGCTCAAGATTAAAGGTTAGCAGCATCAGTCTTTATTCTCAGACCTCAGAACTCACGTTCCGAGATGGAAATGGATCCCGTTACGGTGGTGTTACGGCTAGCACCCTTGCTTAACAGGTTCTGGGTTCAAGTCCACCTGGGATGTTTCTGTTTAGAGTTGGCATGTCCTGTCAGTGTTTGCTTCAGCCCCCCCCCCCAGGACACCGCAAAGGATACGCTTACAGAAAATGAATGGATGGTAATGACACTGATCGGTTGCTGGCATGAACTTTTTTTTTTTTTAAATTGGTTTAGTGTTTACAACAACAAATTTCAATATTTCCAGATTGAAAAAAAAATGGCAGCTTTTTGTGGAAATACTTCCTGTCCCTTTTAACTGTCAGCTGGGTTTACACCGACACTTTTGTCTCCAGTATATCTGTATCGACTGATTACGTGAGCAGAGATCTAATCAGGAATGGTGTCAGCAGCTGTGTGACGAGCACAAAAGCAACCAATAGATGACGAGATTCCTCAGAAGGTGGGCGTCTGTCATGTGATCATTGTGTTTTTTTCTGTTATTGTGATACTCTTGATGAAAAAACAGTTGATATTAGCTCATGTTTACTTCTACAGCATGCTGGAAACACAAGGGAGGGAGGGAGGACGTCAAAGCCCTGTCGGTACCTCAGAGTGGTTTTGCTCTGACTAACATTACGTCATCAAGACGTTGGTGAACATCGCCGGGATGTTTATTAAACTCACCAGAAATGTTACGCTAACATCAACGTCATCCGACGCAGAAACTCATCACGCGCTTTTATTCGGAAAACCCAGAATCCACCGATGGCGAAACCTTCACGTATTTGTTCGTTATTTCTTACATTCCCACTTACATTTTTTTTAGAGCTTGCATTAAAAACAAACTCTCTGCTGTGGTCTACATCAGTAAATGGCGGCACCGAGGCACGTGAGCAGAGCCGGCGTCACGCGCTCCCCAGGGATTTTTCCGGAACAGCGTTTACATGCAGCGGTTGCCTTGACCTAGACGACCGGGCCGTCCAGCTGAACGGTGATTTCCTCCATCGTTCGGCCTGAGAGGTTCATTAAAGTGGGTCGGAACAACCTGCCGGGTCTCATTGCGATGCTTTACAGTCCATGAATTCGAACCGTCTGCATCGGTCCTTGTTTACATCTTCTTTTTTGCATGTGTTACCTTATTTGGAAATCTTTAAAAAAAAAAAAGTCCAAACCGAGAATGTCAGAAACAGTAAGACGGGCCGAAAGGAGAGAAGCTGTCTGTCTCACGCCTTCAGACGAAGGAGTTCCGGATCACAGACAGCCCTTTAGCCCTCAGACCTTCATCTATGTGGAAAACCCTGGAACTGGTTTCTCCGTCGCCCCCGACCCAACGCTGTGGCGACACTGAGCCGGGGGTTCTGGGATGACTTCCTCACAGTTTATGAGCGGAGATCCGGCTCAGTTGAAAAGTGTCTGATTCTCTGTGGCGTTTTTGCTTTGTGCTCCATGTCAAGCTTTTTTTTCATTTTATTTTTTGGATGTAAATACATTTGTTTTTGGTATAAAATCTTCTGCTGGTCCAGTTTGTTCAGCTCTTTGACACATGACCCAACTTCAAAGGAACGGTTCCCTCAAGCATGAAAACGAAGTCGTGGGCGTCTCACAGGATATTTCTGGATCTTCGCAGTAAAAACGGAACGGCTGCATTTTCCCCGACCACCGAAGAAGAAGGAGATCTGAGCCCTTTGATAAAGAATGTTTTTATAAGAAACTATTTGACCCTTATTAGACTGTTTTGTTGCTGTATCAAGTCACATAATTCTGTTTAGTAGAGTCCTCATCGCATTAATAGACCAGAATTAAAATAAAATCACCAATAGCCGTGATGAATGCCTCCTCCTCGGTGGTACCTTTGGCCCGTGGTGTCCCCCAGGGCTCCATCCTTGGGCCCTTACTTTTTCAGCTTATACATGCTGCCACCGCGTCATATTATAAACAGAACCCTACACATTTTTTTTGTTGATATATGGATGTTGATATATTGAGGAAACTGGGGAAAAAGAAGATTCCCATATATCTGTGTTCCAGATCCGCTCCATGTTTTGAGTTCTTCCCTGTTATAAGCCCAAAACCCTCCACAGACCCACACTGACACAAACAAAAGCCGTTGTAACTCTTTAAATCTTTTGAACTCCTATGGTGTTATCCAATTCTGCAGAAGCCCCGAGATCCACTATTGAAAATGTATATTTTTAAAAGCTGTTTGAACTGAATTCTTAACTTTAGCCTCTGTAAGTAATAATAAATAATAATGATAATACATTTCATTTATATTTGGATCAAATCTCAAAGTGCTACAAGGTAAAAGCATGACTAAAAAACATAATAATAATTATATAAAAATATGCAGCAATGTTAATTAAAAGTTCTAGGTTCCGCTAAAAAGGAGAGTTTTTTTTAGCAGAACAGTGTTTTAGGATGATTAATTGGACCAATGAGAAAATGTCCCACTGCACAACATTTAAGGGGCGTATCTCAGTGTTTGCCTCTGCATGGAAGTTTCATCTCACACATCACAGACTCTCCTCACGTTGCAGCGACACGTTCCTCAGTTGATGCTGAGGATTCTATATTTTTGTATTTTGTGCGATTATACCGAGCGATTTCTCCACTTGAACAAAAAATTGGAGACAAACGGCTAAACTAAAGGTGATTTATGAAGAAAAAACTGTCAAAGTGGGCAGAGGAGGTGATGAGAGGCATCTGCAGAGTCCTCAATGAGGCGAGGGAGTGAAAATCTGTTGGCAAGAAGAAGAAACCATGGAGAAAACACAAAGTTGAACGGTGTGAGGTGGAGATCCAGTCCAGATGGTCCGCTGCTCCGGTTTATGTGTGTGAGGCTCACTGGGCCAGGTGTTCCACATGCCACTGATTAGGCCTCCAATAAGTTTGCGGACATAAGGTGCACCTTCCTCAGGCGCGTGCGTGCTAATGTGCTAAGGTGCGTGCTAATGTGCTAACGATTATAGCAGCGTTGTGAAGTTCCACATCGCAAACAACCGACAACATCTCAGCTCGCTCCAGTGACTTCAAGGTTTTAAATCCTCAATCCTGGTATCAGAAATATGCAGCGGACCTTTCCCAAAATCAATCCAGTTCTTCCTCGCACTTAGGTCTGTGTTGGTTTCAAATTTGAAAATGATGAAGGAAAGAGTTTTATGGTCAAAGTTACATAAAGATAACGAATATAGTTATTTTCTATGAATTGTTGTCGCATTTTAATGCGTAGCTAGCTGCTTTGCATGCTAATACATTTTTTTCCTTCGTCAACGACTATACAAACAATCGCAGAAGAGGACCTCTTCCCCCCGTAGACAGAAATGGTTCATTCTAAGCTAGCATATAATTGAGCTTTCCATCCATTTATTCTAAGAGAGCCCACTAAATTCTACGTACTGTACCTTTAAGTTCAGTGAATAACGTATTTCGCGGGCGTATCGTCACAGTAAGTGATTTAAAATACAGATTATCTATCTTCCTAATTTATATAAGAGAATACTGCTACAATGTTTTGCAGTTAAGCTCCAGAAAATATTTTGTGGGTGAAAAAACTTTAGAAAAATAACAGAATTTTCGTTTTTGGGTGAATTGTTCCTTTAATTTTTTTAGGTCAATTTCAAAGCTTATTTCTTTGTGAACAAAAATAACTTTAGATAATGAGGAGTGGGTCATTATCATTCATACACTGCATGGACAAATGTACAAATAAACTCTTTTGGCACAAGAAAACGAGGTTTGAGAGGAAATACCACAAATTCAAAAATATATATAATACAAATATAACACAAGGCATAAAAAGCAAATACAGTCAAAATTATACTTTAGTATATTTGTAGCTAATCAGCGGCACACATAGAAATACTGTATGTTCCATAATCTCTTTCATGTAGCGTAAAGAAGACCTGATTTAACACGATATCAAAAATAAAAGCAGGGACTAAAGGAGCGACACACAGGTCATGTGACTTAATTTGTTTTATACATAAATACACATCGTGAAGCAATATGTCGTTATATCACGAATCAAAACTGAAGGAAAAATCCACCTCTTGGTGCTGCACGCACGAACAACGTTAGCCACAGCTGCTGTTGGAGTTAAAGAGAATAATGAGTTTAGCATTTTGATATAATTTAATTTAAAAAAATAAGAATTTTTTTTGAACAATAATAGTTTTTATGTTATATTTACACTGCCTACTAAGCTCACGTCACTATTTACTTTTGGTTATTGAGCCGGTTCATATTTATAACCTGTATTTAACTCTATATGAACAACATTTGGTTCTACCAGCCGTAACATTACAACCACGAACAGATGACAGGTGAGAATAACATTGATTATCTCGTTACCATGGCACCCATCAGTGGGGGGGATACGTCACACGGCAGGTGAACATTTCATCCTGAAGTTGATGAGTCGGAAGCAGGAAAAATGGGCGCGAGGACCAAATTGAGGTGGTGAAACGACTGGGTCGGAGAATCGCCGGAACTGAAGGTCTTGTTGGTGTTCCTGGTTGGTACCTACCAAATTGGTCTACGAGGTGTAAGGGAACTCAAGGTTCATTGTTGGGGGGGGGGGGGGGGGGGGGGGGGGGGGGGGGGGGGGGGGGGGGGGGGGGAGCTACTGCAGGACAAATGACTGAAAATTCCTCAGTGGGTCCGAACACACAGAGCATCACAGAGCTGTTTTAGTCACCAAAGGGAACCCACTCAATATGAGGCAGGTGGTTTTAATTATATGGCAGATCGTGTGAGTCGTTTAGGTCACCGGCAACTAAAAGCATCATATTTCGGATGAAGTCGTGGCACGGAAGCATTAGTAGGGAATGTAGGCCTGACATGAGCGGAAACAGAGAGCGGATCATCTGGGTTTCTGTTCTAACCTCTGGTGGTTCTGATTTCCCACTGAGCCCAACGAGATGTCTACACATGCATTTTCCCTTTGACTGTTAGCAAGCGCCGTCACAATCGGACATGTATCCAATCTGTGGACCACTTATGAAAGCGACTCAGATCTCATGTGAGGAAAATCAGATTTGTCACATAAAGACAAAAAAAACCCAAAAACTAATTGGATTTGAGAACCGTTAGTCTGCTCGTGTTTACGTGCAAATGTGTTTTCCATAAAATGAAAAAGCATTTTAGGGGCCTGGAAACAGAAACTTTTGTTGCTTTTGCTTATTTGTTGAGAGATATCTCCTGAAGAAAAGATACTGTAGCATCATTTTGTGGATCAGTGTGTTTTTTTAGTGCACACAAAAACTGTTGTCATGTAAATGTTGCTCTCATAGGGGGCGCTGTTTGTAAAAGTAGAACATGTTGATTTTAACGGCAACATTTTACCACTTTTAGCTCCAAATGTCAAATCTAAAACTAAGTGTTCAACCTAAATGATTTGAATATGTGCAAATTTACACTGACGTCAGGGGAAGTACCAAAATAAAAGCACGGAGAAGAAAATTTCTTCCATACATAAAAAATTGCGGCCCCTTTTGCACCAAGGTGGTCTCTGATCTGGACCCTGACATGTAATTTGCTGTGGGACTTAAAAACGGACTCTTAAGAGCAACCGAAAGCTCCTGGGTTAAAAGCAAGAAGTGATGATGTCAGAGACAGGGGGCGGGGTTTTGGTAGCAAACCAAAAGTTTTTTCTCCACCATGTTTGAGAAGCCTAAGCGAGCAAACATCCCATCTACTCCTAAAACCTAAAAGAACGTATCTCAACCAAGTCATTTTCATAATCGATGGTTTGTTGTTGAACCGTTCGATAAAGTTATATGTTTTTAAAACCGCCTAGGCGCAAAAAAAAGTGCCGGCATTTACAGCGGATAGAAGCGTTTTTCTTCATCGCGCTTTTATTTTGGTACTTCTGCTGACGTCAGTGTAAATTTGCTTATATTTGCGAAACATTTAGGTCCACCATTTAGATTTAGATTTAACATTTGGAGCTAAACGTGGCAGAATATTTCTGTTAAAATCAACATCTTCTACTTTCAAAATGCCGCCCCATACTTTCCCGTTGATATATAAGATTTCTCAAACACTGGAAAATGTTTGGAAATGTGGATTAAAGTACAACATTAAAAGATTTGGCACAAATTCTCCTCAGACAAAAGCGGGGAAAAGGGTGAAAATACAGTTTGATGATATATATCTATATATATATTTTTTTTTTTGGAGATGAATTTTTCCTTTACGTTCACACTCACACACTCACACAAACACCTAAAAACATCAAATGAAACTGGTAGCTGTGGAGGAAAAAAAACGGCAACAACATCAACAACAACAGAAATGTCATTTCAGTCAATGTTCTTCTCTTTGGTTTGTGTTTAAAGGTGGAATCCAGCATCCACCTAAAGTGCTCTCTACGGTTACAGTAAGCTGGTCAGGCTCTTAAATACGTCTTTTTGGTGAATTCCACACGGATCACATGAAGTCTGGTGATACTTTGAAGAGATCCAGGATGAAACAATGGCATCAGTGTGAGCTTCATTCTCGGACGCCGGGTCCTCTGCTGCTGCACTGCCTCTCTAGCGGCCGCAGGAGTTCCTCCTCTCTGGGTCGGTACGGCACCACGTAGCTGTCCTCCTCCAGCAGGATGCGGTTTAGCGTGTGCTCGTAGTTAATGTGACGGCGCACCATCAGAATGTACTGCTTCCCCTCCTCCATGTGGGGGCAGTCACACACATTGGGGGCCCACAAGAACTCCCGGTGCTCCAGGCGGAAGCTGTTCCGGTACGTCTGGATGATCTGGACGTCGTAGCGCGTCTCCTCGCCTCTGTACAGCTTCCCGAGAACTCTGCCTCTGAAAACTAACAGGAGAGGAAGTAATTACATGTTTGTTTTGACATGTAGGCATTTCAAGACAGTTTATTTGAAACTACACTATAAAAAAAAGAAATAAAAAAGAATAATAAAATTTACGGTAAAATAGCAGCATGTGTGGTTGGCAGAATTTTACCGTAAAAAATACAATGACCATGTTCAAGACATTACGGTAAATTTCCATTTAAAAAAACAACATAAAAACCAAAATGTTTACATTTACATACTGAATCGGAAAAAATATTTAGATATATTTTACAGTAAATAGTAAAAGTAAAATTTTTTTTACTTAAATTGTAAAAAATGTTAGTAAGGAATACTGTAAAAAAAAGTAGTAGGTGGAAAACACAGAATTTTACTGTGAAAATGCTAATTTTGTTAATATTAAATGAACGATTCCATAATGTCTGAAGTAATTACTGAAAAATATATTATTCTGTATAAATAACAGATTTTACTGGTATGAAAATATAATTAACCAACTTCAACTATTAAGCAACATCATCCCGTAAATTCAAGAGTCAGAAGATACAAAAAAAACGGCATTTATTTGTGAAATAATATTGATTTCTAGGTTAAAAGTCTGAACTTCATATAATATACTGTGATTTTATTAGATTAAGTTTTTAACCATTTAAATGCTAACATTCTAGCTGTTTTTAATCATAATATTTTGTACATGGTCACTATATTTTTTGACGGTAAAGTTCCGGCAACCACAGCTGCCGATATTTTACCGTAAATTTTATAGATTTTTATTTTTTTAGTTAATTTTTTTTACAGTGTAGCAAAGCTAGCATAGTTTCAGACTCACCAAAATCCTTCTGGCAATACTGCTTCTTGCGTTCCCGTCGACCTTTAACCCGCTGACATTTCCCACAATGCCCTACAGAATGAGCAGGAACAATTTCACGATTAAATTCATGATATTAGAACATCACTGTAAGGAACTGAGGCAAGAGCAGATTTGGTGATTAAATAAAAATGCACAAGTCCGAAAAGCCCATAAACGGTCAGAGGGTCAAAACCAAGATCAGTCCAATTAAGCAAACGATCCAAATCCAGAAGTCAGAAGCAGAATCCAAAAAAGAAACAAAGTCCAAAAATCCAGGATACTGAACACAAGACGAAAAACTTACGGCGGGAAACACTCAAGAAGGTTAACGAGACAACGAGACACAGCCGGAGGAGAGACACAGGTGAGCAGGATGACCAATCACACGAGAGGAGAACAGAAAACGACACGGGAGAAGACGGACACAGAGAGGGAGAGGGAGCAGGAGTCAAACGCTCAAAGACGACACATAGACAGGAGGGATGAGAAATAGAACACAAGAAGTTAAAGGAGAGGGAATATAAGGTGAAATAGATAAAAAAAAAAAAAACAGGAAGTCAAAACAACAAGGAGCGGCGCTTTCAAAGTAAAACAGGATACGCAGAGCAGGACGATGAAAATGAACCTTCAAAATAAAACCAGCGAACCAAAACAGAATAAAACAAGAATCAACAACAATGACACTTTAGTGGCTAGAGGTCACTCCTAAACTCTAATTGGGTCTTTTTTGTTTACGACAAATAAAATCACAACGTTTCAATTTTTGCGACGGTGTCCCCTTTCAATGGACGAATCATTTTTGAAAGTTTTAAATGCTCACGCAGAGACGAGGAAACTGAGTCGACGTGTCAATCAGACCAAAATAAATATCTATAAAATGTCTTTTGGGTCACATGGTTGGATGTTCAAGCCGTCTAATCTGTAGATAATACGGATAGTACGTACGTTTTCACCGTCTTTATATCCAACACACACATAACATACCGATCCTGGGTCTCGCTTGATTAAGATTGTCATTTATCGGTTATCATAATCGGCCATTGTTGGACAATACGGTTCACGATGTCACTACCATAAATCCGTGATAATGTCTATACTGCTATGTTGCTAGGTAGCATGCTGCTAGGTTTTAAGATGTACAAAAGCAGGAACTCTGACGCATCATTGGTGACAATCCAAAAGGAATATTGGGCTCCTTTAAAGTAGAATAAAAAAATTTCTTTATGTTTTTAAGCATTTAAGCATGAAAAAAAATACAAAACACAACAAACCAGCATATTTCCTGCAATAAATGAGAATCCTGATTAGCACAGCTCAAGGATAATGGAGGGGGTGGGGCGGAGCTTATGAGATGGTGAACGTACGTCCGGGTGACGGCTGAGGCAGGAGGTTTCGGTGGTTCTCTTCTCGCTCCAGACGGGGCAGGATGGGCTGGTGACGATTGTGGTGGGTCGATTGGCGTGGCGGCTTCACGTGCCGGAAAACTGGAAGACACAAATCACACAAAGTGCGGTTTAACAGTGAAAGCGTCATCTTTTTCGGACAAATTGTAATAACAGCATAATGCGACTTGTTATAATATAAATATCCCAAAGTCTGTTTGTTGGACTTGAACATTTCTGTCTTAGCCACTTAGCCACCGCTAGCTAATAGCAGCAATGGTCGCTGTTTTCAGACAAACTAATGGATTTAAACATTAGGTTAAATAGATAAAAGTAGTGTCTGTAATGTATTTTATTATATGTGGGGAAAATGTGCGTCATGATATACTTGATTACATCCAGTAGTGAACTTTATATCACGATACCAAAAACAGCTGGAGATCCACATGGTTCATTCCGTAAAAATTTGCTTATTTTTAAAAAATTTATGTAAAGTATAATGCCTATGTTGCCCATATAAATATTAACTGTTTTGATGCAACTCCTTTTCCCCCGTTGTGGCAGAAAAATAGAGCTAGGTGGACTTTGTTAGTTTTTACACTTTAATATAAGTTAACTCTTCCACTACACTGAGGAACAGACGTTGTCTAAATGCTATACAGAGGCTAGCTGGCTTCTGTTAGGGCAAAATAGATTCACAGCTGTAGCAATATCGCCCCCTGCTGGCTTGGCATACTCTCGACAGCGCTTGTCAAGAGTATGCCAATCCGGTACGATGGAGCGTTCCTTTGTGGAGAAACATCTCATCATAATACTAGTATTAATAATAGCAACAACAATAATAATAATAATAATAATAACAACAGTAATAATAATAATAATAATAATAATAACAACAGTAATAATAATAATAATAATGACAATAATAATAGTAGTAATAATAACAATAATAACAATAATAATAATAGTAGTAATAATAATAATAATAATAATAATAATAGTAGTAATAATAATAATAACAATACGACATCGATGCGTATTCCAGTAAGAGGTTAAGCCCAGTGGAACTAAGTTGTAATATACATTTTTGAAACTTAATACCCCTCAGTGTCGTCTGAATGCTCATCACCTGTCGCTGGTGTTACATAAGCCTTAAAGATCTTTTGTCAAACAACTCCGTCAGCAGACTGTTTTTTCTAAATGCCTGCGGTTTTGTCTGGCCTCAAATGAAGCTGTTATTCACAGAGTTCCCTATCCTCCAGACTGAGATTCTTCTCACCTCATGTTGTCCTGTACGACATGAAAAAGCATGTTCAAACCCAGCGACTGGAAAAAAACAAATCATCCTGTTACAAAACCAATCATCAGAATATTTCTGGAAACAGCAAACAAGACAGAGATTCTGTTTGGCCCGGATCCATCGGGCCAAACAGAATCTTTGCGAGGACGCTCTTTGGATTTATTACGGCGTTGGGTAGGTCCAGAAAAAACGTGAATTCTACGTGAATGTGAGTATTTAAGGAGAGATTGAGAACATCTGTCCTGCAGACTTATCACGGCAGATAAATCAGCTGCGCTCCCCAGCGTCAGCCCCCAGCTCAGTCTGCAGCTCCACTCTGGCTCCAATGTGACCAGAAGATGGATTATTCTGAATGCATCATCCACCAAACAGGAGTTTTCCCTTCCTGGTTGAACCAGAAGTCCGTGGGAGAGGCCGCGCTCCCCTGTTTTAAAAATTCATAATCATTCTTATTACAATGTGACAGGAATCGCCTGTGGGCGTGACAGGAATCTATAAAACTTCCTCCAAACGAATTAAAAACCTGTCACCAGGCTGCTCCTGCAGATTTACCGAACCCAAACTCAGGCAGTAAAACACTCATCTGCTAATATTGGCTCATGACTCGGTTCTAAGGGAGTGAATCATCCTGAAAGGGAAGCTCAATCATCATCAGACACGTCTCATGTCTGTCAAAACATAAACTGAGATCATTACTATTAGGAAAGAATTCTGGAGGAAAGCCGACCTGGTTATCAATCTAAATCCTCCGGGGTGCAAGTTCTCCGTCAGCGCCTCCTGGTGGTGTGTGTCTCCTGCAGCACATACGAGGTGGTGATAAAAAACGACAGGGATCCTTGATTTTTAGATGAATTGAGGGGATTGAAGCCGTTTTATCGTTTAAAAACTGGATTTTGACACCTTTTTTTTTAATGCTGAGGTCGTCACCGAATGGGAGGGGTGCGCAGCAGGTAGGTGGATGGAGCTAAGGTAACATTAAGGAACTATCTGACTATTTCAACAAACAGATGATCTGCCGTGAGCCTGCTGAGAAGATCTGACATCTAGAGGTGGTTGCCTTTGTGTGAAATACTATGTTTTCGGTTCTACGGTGCAGTCTAAATGCTGGGAAACGAATGGAGTAAGCTTCACGTGCTGAAAGATAAAAGCGCGATGGTTTCTTTTTTTTCATAAAAGTTTTTTTCATCATTCCGATGGATTATGATTCCATCGGGATGACCACAGAGATGGCTGAGATGCGAGAGCAGCTGCAGCAACGAAACCCAATGAGAAGAAAACAACAAGAGTGTTAGGGGACAAGGGGGGGGGGGGAATATTATACCCGCTTCATTTGGGGGTGAAACATAAATTGAAAGATTCTTGGTATGAAATGAACAATCCCTCCTTATCAGTGGAAGGGAAGTTTAGAAACTTCAAACTGTGATGTACTTTTAGAGAAGTCTTACAGTTTTGGAATATTGTGAATATTATCGTTCAAAAAAAACCATAGACAACAACTTAAAGATACTTAATTGTACTTAATGGACATGTGTCTGTTTTGATCTTCATCATCTTCAGGGGTACAAAGGGACACCAAGAACTGATGTTGGGGACAAGGGTCCATGTACCAAAAACCCTCGAGGATGTTTCGGTAAGGGTGTGTCAGATCTAATACCCAAAATCCATTTTGAATAAGGGATTTAAGGATTTGATGGCTTTTCGTACGACTTTGAGAACGGGTTTCCAACTACAGAACCCTACCAGAAAGGTGTTCACCTACTTACACCAGTTGTATCGGGTGGTGGCAGGAGGAGCCCTGGTGGTGGTGGTGGTGGTGGTCGTAGTAGTGGTGGTGGTGGTGGTGGTAGGGGCAGGTTGATCCCAGGGGAGGTAGTTGTTGGTGTGTTGAGCCTGATGCAGTGGACTCTTCCTGCCGTGGAACAGGGCGTACTGGTCTGGTGGCAACCAGTACTCGTACTCGATGTCAGGGTTCCGGTCAGTCGCCAGCACCTGCAACCGAAGACAACGTGGAAACATCTAGATTAGCCTGGACAGGTTTGAATTTGCTTTCCTTGTTTTTTATCCGACTTATCTTTCCGCCCCGAACTCAATCCGGATGTCTGAGTTCCCCCACCGCATCTCGGAGGCTGGGCCCAGACACCCTTCAAAGGAAGCCCATTTCGGCTGCTTGTACCTTAATCTCTATAAATCCAGTTCAAGAAAGGGCACGACCCGTCGGGTCAGGGGTCGCAGGGAAATGGCGAGTTTTTGCAGGTTGACAAGATGTCGGTATCCTTCCTTCTGCTTGTACCCTTTAATCCTTCAAGGTCAGGACACTTGAACTGCTAACCTCGTGCCTGAGGTAAAGGTTTAAGGTCTAACTCTTCAGGATTAGGTTTAAGCCCAGCCCTAAGACTTGAGGATAGCAGAGAATTAGGACAAATCAAAGTCAGTAACATGGAGGTCCGGTCTCAGAGGCAACCATGACCCCTCGCTGTGTTGAAGTCCTCAAATAAGTTAAGTTAGTAAGCGGAACCAGGTCAGATTTTTAGTTGTCAAATCTAATGTTTTAGTGGATTTATTGGAATTCTTAACAATGATTTTATTCACATGTATAATGGAGGTTTAGTAGAATGTGTTTATTTCCTCAACCGTGCAGGTTATGATCCCAGCTGTCAGCAGGATTACTTGAAAGTTCTAAATGGAATTAATGAAATATTGTGGAGGGATTGGTCTGCGGCCCGGGACAAATTAAAAACAATTTAATGTCGATCTGAATCAGGATCAGCATCCAGGATTATTTTTTCCCACATCACAAGATTTCTCATCTTTTTCTCTGACTACTGAACTGCTTTGCTCAAAACTTGGTGTAAGTATGAATGACCAATCATTAAATTAAAACCGCCTGCCTCATACTGAGTAGGTCCACTTTTTGACGTCGGAACAGATCCGACCTTTCTGTCAGAACCAGCTTTAACTTTTTCAGAATTTTGTGCTTCGGTAGCTCTTCTGTCGGGTCAAACAACACAGATTAGCTTTCACTCCCAACATGCATTAGTGAGCCATGGGTACCGATGACCCTGTTTGTCGGTTCACCTGCTTAGACCACTTTGGTGGGTTCTAACCACTGCAGACTGGCAACGCCCGACAAAACCTGGAGTTCTGGAGATGCTTTAGCCAAGTTCTCTTATTAAAGCCGATCCGAAATCCTTCCGCCTCAACTTAAGAAGAGCGTGTTCATCTATTCATCAAATATATTCCACCCTCTGACACTGATGCTAACGAGATAATCGACGTTAGTCCGTCTTCGGTTGACAGTGGTTGGTGTGTTTTTTGATCTGTGTGAGACTGTGCTGACTGCGAGTGCTAACTATTCTGGGTTTACTGAATCAGAATATGCATATGTGCAGGAAAACCTTAATTTAGCCACTAAATGGGACCAGTGTGGAAGGAAACACGCAGCCGACAGCTGAGATCACGGCCTTAAGAGTCTGCTACGGAATTTTTGAATTATATCCAGGAACAGTATCATTTATTTGTTCTGATGTTTGGTGGGGATCCAGACCTCGATGGTGTCATACAAGGCCGTCGTTGATAAGAACAGATTTACCGGGATGGCCCTGAATGGAGTAGGCCTGGTTTGAATTTAAAAACTCATATATTGTGCAAGTGAAACTTTCAGACGCCTTTAAAACAAAGTTCGGACACTTGAGCTGCACAACCTGCTGCTCCTCTGAACCAGATGTTGAGTAAACGATCCAGTGTCTTGAAACTCTCACCATTAGATGGAGGTCCTCCCGGGTGGGCCCCGGCACCTCGAAGCTCTCCCAGGTGTCTGCTGAGCGCCGGTACAGCAGCTTGGTCCCGGCTACATTATACTCTCCTGGTATGCTGATCTTCCAATTTCCGTTGATCACAAACTGGGAGCGACCGTTCTGGAGGGCTGGACGGAAAGGAGAGAAGGTTTGGGTGTTACTCAGAGTGGACGAGGGAGTCAAATATCTTATGTGGGCCACGTTGGGGCTGCCAGAAATGATATATTTATATATGGCAGCTGTCTGGGGTGGATTTTCCACGACGTGAAATGGAAACAAGTACCTCCACCTGCCCCAGCGGTCAGATAAAGCTTTATGGGCTTCCATTTAAAGACCACAGCGTGAGCCGTTTTGGGGCCTGTTTTATTTCGGTCTCATAAACAAGGATATGAATAGGTGCCCCCTCGGTTATTATGTTGCCTGGAAAATACACAACAGGTCCGGAGACCAGATGTGTCGGCGGAGCCCCTCCTGTCTCCGGGGAAAGAGCTAACAGCAAGTCTAGGGTTTAATCTGAAGCGCCTGGTTTACACGGCAGGTATCGGGCAAAGTGGGTTTACGAGCTGAAAGTGATACGCTCCCCCCGCCAGGTGGGCCATGTGTGCCTGTGTGTGACAGGCTGAATCTTACCCAGATAATTCCTGCTGTTATCAGTGACTCGGATGTGAGTGGCTCCAGCTGGAATCATGGCCACTTCATTGTATCCAAAAGGTCCTCCTGACAAACAGAGACACCCGGTTAGAGGTAAGAAGTTTTCTCCGCAGTCCAGGACACACTGGAAACACACTTAGCTTCAAAGTAAAATCAGAGCTAGCAGAGAAAGAGGTTCTGTTTTCACTCCGAACTGTTTGTCTTTTGTTTGTGAACAAAATTACAGAAAAAAGTAAAGGACTGTTTTGCGTGAAGTTTTTCCGTGGGCTGAACAGAGACGCCGAAGTGGAAGGCACAGGAGAAGAGAGAGTATTTAAGAGATATTTATAGATAGATTTAGCAGCGGGTAATGACTCAGACATTAACGGAGGAATCTGAATGAAATGTTTCCTAAACCTTGGCTACTGTTGTGACTTGGCGGCAGTTTGCGCCCTCTGAGAACTTTTTCTAGGAAAAGCTATTTGAATATAAATGGAGGCAAGCGATAAAAGTAAGTGAGAGTTAATCCTCTCGGTTTCTGTTGCGTCACAGAGATGATTCAGTGTTCAGACAAAGAAATGGAACCAATCA
This sequence comes from Lophius piscatorius, assembly GCA_009660295.1. Taxonomy (NCBI): domain Eukaryota; kingdom Metazoa; phylum Chordata; class Actinopteri; order Lophiiformes; family Lophiidae; genus Lophius; species Lophius piscatorius. Next base: position 86,447 of record VRLP01000878.1, read on the forward strand.
CATAACCTGGCACAAACGACCATGGCTACTGGTCCATTAAGGTGTTCATCTGAAGCTTTCATAGATTTAACTTAAACATCACAGCGCCAATGATCTGCTCGTCTTCTTCATAAGATGTTTTTGTGTTTTTTGCAATGCTTGAGAACTCAACTTGGGCCAGTACCGTAAATTTCCAGAGTTCCTTTGCTGAACCTGAACTTCCACCTCATCCCATTAGACATGATAGACGACCATCCTGGTGATATTCTGATGCTTTCAAATTCTTAACATAAATGTCACAGTGCCAGCAATTTGCTGTTTATTCTTGTAACTCCCTGAAATGCCCCCCATCCACGGCGTTGTACGAGAAATCCTCATGGTTGAACTACTCAAATTAAATGGGAAGTTAAGTCTGAAAAACTGGATAGATCTCCTTCAGTCGATTCATATGAACCAAATTTGGACTAAATTGTTGTTGAGTTGAAAAACTAAGACTCGAAAACTTTTTTAGATAAAGCCCCCTCTAGTGGCAGAAACATGCAGCTGATCCCTCTCAAAATAAATGCAGTTCTTCCTTACATTAAGATCTACAGGGGAATAAAATTAGAAAATGATACTTGAAATGGATTTTGAGTTATAGTTGGCGGCAACGATGATGATTCCACATAATCCAAGACTTTTCAGGGGATTTAAAAACCACTTTAAAAGACGCGTTTAAAGGACACTTTTCTTCTTCGTGAAGCCGATCTAACGCCGTTCTCAGTCTATATAGTTTTGGCATCAATAGGTAGTCATTATACTGTTGATGTAAAGGAGGAAAAGCGAAAGTTCTGTTCGCAACTGCAAGCCTTTGTTGCATCAACACATACCTCAAAGCCCGTCGGTCCTTAATTAATGCTTCTTCGCCAAAAATTTAATTTAAAGCTGCAGTGTTTAAAATTTATGGGAATGAGGATCATGCTTATTATTTAGCTCAAGAAAAAGCAACAATTCATGGGACCCTTCTTCCAAAGAAGGGAAAACAGGAAGACCTGACTTGTGAAACCTTTCAGAGGTAAACTGGAGAGGTTCATCCAGGAGGGTTAAACTAACCTCCACCTAGAAGTAGCTGGCGATGTAAGATTGTCCGACAGCCCTACATCTCCAAATATAAGCTCTAGTGCCGTCCGTTCTACTGCTCTCACTTCCATCTCTGCACTTTGATCTTTGAAGACTAAAAATATCTATTTTTCATTAATCGGTAACTCATGGATCATCTGGATTACTGATCAGGTGACTTAAAAGCCAAGCACCGGCAAAAACGTCATTATAAAACCATAAAAATCTCTGATGTCACTAATGATTAACTAAATACAGGACTGGTTTACGTGCACAAATCATGAAGGACCTGAAGGCAGAACCGTTCACTGCAGAACCAGGTTTCACCTCTGAGCCAGAGAGAAGCCAGAACCGTTCACTGCAGAACCAGGTTTCACCTCTGAGCCATGGAGGTTCTCATTACAACCTCCGAGGAGCGCCTAACTCCGGTTGACCCTGTTTACCCGTTTCACATAGAAAACCAGGCAGAAATCTTCATGAGCGTCATGAAGATGCAGCGCCGCGTTCCAACTCAAGGTCGTCCGACCACGTGAGGCGCGGCTCCGGCGCGGTCGCAGCTGCACGAGGAGAGGAACAAACCTTCCAAGGCCATCGAGACGCCCAAACAAAGCGGCCATTATCAGCCTGTTTTCTTCTCACTCAATCTGAGGCATTATGGTGGAAAAAAGCGGGCGGCGAGGACGACACCATAATAGAGGCGAGTCCGGAGCCAAGTCAGACGCCGGGGATGTTGGAGTTCTGTCTATTTGTGTGCGTCCATGACGTGTCCGAGGAAAGTTCCCCCTAAAAAGAATCAGGCATTATCTACGGTTCCCACGCCAATGGAAAGTTCTTTCCTTCTTTTTATGGAACAGCGTCCTCCTAAAACAGCTGAACGAGGAAGAGCAACGTAAAAAGAAGCATTCTTCAATGCCGTCTCGTAGGACCTGATCAAAAGGCCCCCGAAAAGCCCTAAGATCCTAAAATTGATTTTGAGGGATAGGAATCCTCTTCAGGAGGGGAGGGGGTTGGGGTTCCGGCGGGAGAAACAGGAATGAGGGACGTTGTTGAGTCTCGGTGGAGGTTTGTGCCCCAGGAGGACAGATGTTGTCTATTTAAGCATTTATAAGCCTTCAAGAAAAAGCTGAGAAAATGGATGTTGTCAAGTACCGGACAAGTAGAGCGAGGCGGATGTAGACGTCGTCATAGAGTTCACGTTCATCTTATCTGTCCCCGTCAGTAAGGGGATATCCCCGAGTAGGCCCCCCCGTAATCCCCTACATCTTGGGGGCATTTTTGGGGGCTTAAAGGGGATTTGGGAAGTTACGTCTGAGAAAGAGTGTTTTTTACGTGAGTAAAAGAAAATAAGAGTAAAAGACAAGATCAATCTCTGCGAGGCGATTCTTCAGCGCCAAATTTGCACTAAATCGTACGAACAGTTAGGAAGTTATGTCGGGAAAAAAACAGTGTTGGTGTTTTTTTCGTAAAACCATAAAACCCTCGACTTTAATGGGTGTTCGGTTTTTGTGTTTCTTTGTTTTCAGCTATAACCACCAATAAAGTGCCGACATGGACCCGACACACACTAGTATGTAGTGTGTGTCGAGTATTTTTCCCTCGATAATTTTGAGACAATTTTCGGAAACGTTAAAATAAGTGGGATCTATTTTGATGGGGATCTACGCCGTAAATGGTAAAATAAAAGTCTTTGAACCTCGTCGTTTGAAAGATTCCAAGTATTCATTCAGAGCAGAGGAACAAGACGTTAAGGTTTATCCACGATTGCTCTCAACAGTTCATTTTCTTTCGGAACAACGGAACAAATATCTGCTTTGCCTCCACTTAGAGCTGGTTTTGATTCACACTGTGGATTTTCTAACTCAAGTGACGGTCACATGGGCTCAGAGGAAACTCAAACCTGTGGTCCGACTCAGTACATCCCTCTATCCATTCATTATCCGGGGTCAGGTCATAGTGGCAGCAGGCTGAGAAGGGTGTTCTCCACGTCCCTCCCCCCAGCAACACTCAACAATACTTCATTTCTGTCTGGAGATTTAAGGCATTCATTAAGATTTTGGTGTACATTTCTTTTATTTCCACCACTTGTGCTGGCTGGACGTGTGTTTCTTTAGAATGGCTTGATTTACCCAAAGAATGGGAAATAAATGTCGTATTTTTCACTACTTCTTTTGACTTGTGACTATCATTTATATAGAACAGCATTCCTTTCTCGGTCTCTGATTAAATATAATTATATTCCCATCATGACTATGTCACTTCTTGTATAGAGAGCATGTGACTTTCTATAAAAAGCAGTCATGTGACATCCTGAGTCTCTCTCAGCATGGAACTAGTGGACCTCTGAAAAGATAAACATTTTTTTTGATTGTTTGAATCATCAATTTAATTAGCATCAAGTTATCCAACCCATTCTCAGCTCTCGTCCCGGATAGCAAGGGTATACACCCGAAAAGACCCCAATCCCCTGCAGTGTACAAGCAATCCCCCTGATTGAACTCCTCAAATGAAATGTAGATCATTAATCACCGTATTGACTATTTATGCTCTGAGATCAGTTTTGACGTGTGGGGTTTTCCACGAATAGCTCCCACTAAATAATATATATATACATTTATACAAGTTGGAGTCATGTGAGACGATATGGACACAATTGGACGTATTGTTGGGGCGTAACGGTCAAAAACGTTTTCTTTTTGTTTCCCATGAAAGCCCCTCTAGTGAGAGACATATGACCGATTACAGTAAAGTATGAAAAACACGAGTCAGGTGACCCTGAGATGGTTTAAATGAGGGGAATTTGGGCTGAATTGGACCAACTGTAATGAAGTTATGTTTGAAAAATAGCAATTTTCGTATAAAAAAAAAGAAAAGATCCCATAGTCAGTAAATTATGACTTATTGGAGTAGAATATGACGTTTATAAGATATATCTCTTTCCTCTCTCTCTCTCCACTCGGTTCATATGCACCAGATTACCACCAGCTAATTATAGCCAGAAACTGTGATTTTAGAAGGTGAAACGCCCCCTAGTGGCGGAAATATGCAACGGACCTCTCCCAAAATCAATCCAGTTCTTCCTCATACTAAAGTATATGGAATTGAAAGTGAAAGAAGATGAAAGTGATCTATGGAATAGTTTTGGAGAAGAATGCGGACATGAAGGATTCCGTATTATAACTACAAAACACTCAGAGAGCCCAAACCTCTGCAAAAAGAACAACAATACCAAAACTAGACAGAATCAATAATATCTCTTTATTTTAGGTACTTTGTAATTACTGAACCCCTCTAATTAATACATTCCCCGTAGAATTGATATGTTTATTTAGCGCCAGTCAAATTAATAATTATTTGTAAAGTTTTCCACATGAGTTATGATGTCATGACGTGACCTCATCAGAATGTAATCATCTCTGGGATGTGCAGAAAATTTCACGCCAATCCATCTATTTGTTTTTTTGCGTATCCTTACTAACAATAAGACAAAGAAAGGTTGAAACCTAACCTCTATAGGCGGAGGTTAGAAAACAACAACCTCCATCTGGAGTCTTGACTCTGAGCTTGAGCAGCTCTGTTTCTCCTCGCTGAAATCTTAATGACCGTACTTTCAGAGCATCGGTCGTTTGCTGCATTTCTTTCCTGGAAGGCAGCCAACAAGTTTCTCTTTGGCAGCAGTCTCCACGGCTAATGCTCACTTTATCACGGAAAGACAACCCCTTGACTAAACCTCCCTGAATCACGACGCCCGGGCGGAGGAGAACCTCAAAGAGGGCCTGGGATGATCCCCGCATCACGTGACGTTCCTGCTGATAATGGAAGGTGTGTGCGTTTCCTACCTGCCTGCAGACCGTCGCTCTGGTACACACTCTTGTGAAGCAGACAGGTGGTGTTCTGTCCTCCACACACCATGCAGGCGTCCTCCGTCTGCTTTGAACCCAGGATGGAGTCACAGCCGGGCGTCTGCGTGACGCAGAAAAGGTATGATGAGATATTTCAGAAGTCACAGTCTGACCTGGATGGAAACGTTTTGACGGTGTGTTGATGCTGTGTTCACGTTTTATCTGCTGAGAGCTCCTCAAACTCCTAACTTCTCTTTTTGAGTCCACCTTCAGCCATAATTCGCCTCGCACTCTCGCTCCCGATCTCTTATTTGCTTCACCCCCCCTGTCATTTTCTCCTCCTCACTAACATTTACTTAGAGGAGAAACAAGCAGCCAGGAGAAGGGGGGGGCGGATTGGACGAGGAGTTGTCTCTGTGAACGTTAAAATGCCAAAGGACAGAGCGGCGGCCGTGAGCCCGATGGTTTATGGTGTGTGGCGAACCTCGGCGCTAGATAGATTACAGCGGGCGCTTTCTTCTCCTCCGACCTTCATCCCCTGTTCCGCAGAGCAAACCAATCAGGGGGGAGGCTCCGAGGCGAGAGAGCAACAATCTGAGGAGCCCATAATCAGCCCCCCTAAGCCCCTTCAAAACGCAAAAACACTCCAAGAATCCGTGCGTGCGTAGCAGGAAATGAAACCTGTGCCACAGAGAAGCAGGAGGGGAACGGCGAGGGGAACGGCGAGGGGAACGCCGCACAATACTCATCATTTTCATCAGAACTCTGGGGATGAAGAGATGTAATGAAAAGGTAATTTCCTTTAATGTCTGCGTGTGCGGAGAAAAAGAAAAAGTATCTCCACTCTTTGAGACGCCACAGATCCACAGTGGGACACACTTTCTACAAAAGCGAGAAGACTCGGGACAAGGTTCTTCACAGAAGTGGCTTAACGTGTCAAATTCCTCCAGTCGCACGACAAAAGGCTCACAGGAAGTCACAGAAGATCTAAAGAAAAAGGATCCAAGGTCCTGCTGGCCCCTCCCGCCGCAATAGAGGTCAGAGTTCACGGCTCCACTATTCCAAGGACACATGACAAAAATGGCAGCTATGGGAGAGTGGGGAGGAGAAAGCCACTGCGTCCACAGCAGAGTTCTGA
>VRLP01000878.1:95000-147500 GCA_009660295.1 Lophius piscatorius
TAAGACATAAAGTGTTTTAACAGAGACACGCTAATCCGAAGTCTGAGTACGGGGCGCCGCTTGTAAAGTCACACATTTCTAAAGTCACTTTTTCTGAATTATATTTACAGCATGTTTATGAACTTAGTCATATTTACCTACATAAGAAAATATATATGTTAAATAAAATGTCTAAATATGAAATATTAAATATAAATGTGATGTGTAAATGCTAAATCTAAATCTAAATGATATAATAGATATAATATTTATATTTATATTTAGCATTTAGATAAAACATTTACATTTAGATTCAGATTTAATATTCAGCTAAAATTATTGGTTTAAAAATATATATATAATATTTAAATTTAACATTTAAGATTAAATATTTACATTTAAAATCAAGATAGAATATTTACATTTAGATTTAACATTAAAAAATAACATTTACATTTAGATTCAGATCTACATTAAGATATGTTTACATTTATATGTAAATTTAACATTAAGATTTAATATTTAAATTTAGATTCAACATCAAGATAGAATATTATTTAACATTATTTGTACATTTAACATTAAGATGTAATATTTAGATGTAATAATTACTTTTAGATTTAGATTTAACATTTGGATTTGATATTTTCGTTTAGATTTAACATTTAGATTTAACATTTAGATTCAACATTTACATTTAGATTCAACATTAAGATATAACATTTACATTTAGATTCAGATTCTACATTTAGATGTAATGTTTACATTTATATTTATATTTTATATTTGGATTTAATATTTAAATTTAGATTTAACAATAAGGTACAACAATTACATTTAGATTCAGATTCAGAGGGGTGGGCAGGATTGTGGGCCGTGTGCTGAGGAGAGGGGTAATGGCTGCTGAAGGCTGCCGTCCACACTGATGAGGGACTCTGGACCTAACGCACAGCAGGGACCTCCTCCCTCCTGAGGGCCGCAGTCACAGCGGTCAACATCACTTAAACCGCAACAGGGAGAGGAACCTCAGCTCCCAGCTCTTGGGAGTTATTACAGGGATCCAGTGTTCTGGAAGTAAATGTTCCATTAGTTTTTTATCATGGACAACGTTAACGGGAAAAAACCCAGGTGGACGTGAGAATCTGGTTCTGGTAGAACCCACGAACAACTGCAGTACGAGAGAGAGTGTCTTGTTCGTGGTTACGATGCTCTGCGCTGGATTTTTTTCCCCAAGGCAAAACAGGAAAATGCAGCTACTTGTGGAGAAAGGATGGGCCATAACATTATAACCACCACGGACAGCTGAATTCAGAATATCATGGATTAGCTTGTTAGCATGGCACCTGTAAGTGGGCGGGATATATCAGGCACAAATAGAAACTCGGTTCTGAGGGTGAGGCAGAAGATTGGTCATAATAATAAGGATCTGAGCAACTTTGACAAGGACTTAATTGTGACAGAAGAGCAGCAGCAGGAGTGAAGGTAAAGGTTTCCAAGATGGTGGTGAGAGCAGTTCTGCTGGATGGTTTAGAGACGGAGGTTCTGACCAGAAGACAGGAGGCAGAGCTGAAGATGTTCAGATGTTCTCTGGGAGTGAGGAGGATGGACAGGATTAGAAAGGAGGACATAAGAGGGACAGTCCAGGTTAGATGTCCTGGAGACAGAGTCAGAGAGGACAGATTGATGGTTCTGACCCATGAAGAAGAGGAGGGAAAGTGGATCTGCTGGTAGAAGGATGCTGGACATGGAGCTGCCAGGCAGGAGAAGAAGAAGAAGACCATAGAGGAGGTTTCTGGTTGCGGTGGGAGAGGAAATGCAGTTGGTCGGTTTGACAGAGGAAGATAGAGAGATCAGGGTAAGATGGAAACAGATCATCGGCTGTGGCGACCCCTAAAAGGAAGAGCCCAGAGACGAAGATGGAGAAGACGGATGGAGACAAAGTGTTGGAAACCGGAAAAAATAGACAAGTATAAGAATCTGAGAGACTTTGACAAAAGTCCAATTCTGATGGTCGTCTGGTCAGAACCTCAAAACTGTGAGCTTTGTTAGTTGTTCCAGCTCCGAAAAAGCTTCCTCAACTTCCTACTTCCTCCAGGTCCAAATGGCGTCCTGACATCTCACGTTTGGAGAATCTCATTTGTGATGGGCTTTGGTTTCAACAGCATCACGTCACTTTCTGAGGCGAACCATACGGGTCGTGAATTTGCCTCATTTGCATCCCCCACGTCCCAGATCATCAAACTCTAACCCTCCGAAGTCTGACATCACGCCAAAGTGTTCGTTTACAGCTTAGTAAAAATAAACCCGACCCAAAAACGTTCAGAAGCGAGTCCTCGAGTTCTTCACATGATGTGGAAGAAACGACGTTGAAATATGATTTCTGCAGAAAAGTTCTGTGAGCACATAATCTGCTGAATCGGCATATTTTTGGACCATCTTTCCTTTCATCTTCAAAGTTATTTAAAAAAAAACCCGACACATCAGCGGGAAGCATGAATGCGGCGTATTGTCTCGGCCACTCACCAGGCAGCGCCCGTTGACACACACCGCTCCGGGCTCCTTGTCACATGGTGTGCCATCCAGAACACGGCCAAAGTTGTAGTAGAAGTTGTGACCCAGGGCCAGGCAGCTCAGTTCACAGGGGTTAGAACCTGGAAGGAGAAAACCTTCAGTCAGGGCCTCATTAGTTTATTGTGGGAAAATATGCAGGTAACAGAGGAGGGAGGGAGGGAGGAAGGGAGGGAGGGAGGGAGGGAGGGAGCTGGGAAACTGGCAGCAGAGAGGGAGGAGGAAGTAGAAAAGTAGAAGGTGACAAATCCAAAAATCATATCAACACGACGACGAAACAGAACTTTAATGAGGGACATTCAGAACAAAACGCTCTTAAACGAGTCCAACGCTGTCGTCCCTGTCGGAAAAAGGTATATCCCCCAATCCCCTGCATTGTTCAAGCAATCCCCCCCCACGTTTAAACTCATCAAATTAAATACGAAGTTGTGTCTGAAAACAACGTTACCCTAGTGGGTAAAACTGGAACTATTAGGGTAAAAGACATTACAGAAATGGTACCACAGGTTACAAACATTTGGAGGTGAAGCTCCCCGTATACGTCGGATCTTTCCGAAAATCCAATCCAGTTCTTCCTCGCACTAAAGGCTATGTGGGCGTAACATTTGAAAATGATACATGAAATACTTTTTGAGTTATCGCAATAACTAGGAGGACCTGCGGCGGCTACTGCGAGAATAATTCTATAATATCCCTAAATTTAAGGAGGTATGATTCTACATCCCCCCCACAAAGATCAGCCAGAACATTAGAACCGTGTTATGACCAAGTCACAAAGGGTTTGAGGGCCGTTCTACGCTGGATAGAATTTTCACTTCAAAAAATAAGTAAAAAATAATATATGCTGGATGTTATTAGTTTGTGATAAGTCAAAAAGAATCTTCCAATAGAACAAGTGAAAATGTTCTCGGTAAGATTCCTTAAAATAAGATTTGATATTTAGATAAAGGACGTCTTTAAATGAGATGGTAAATCTAATTTGTAACTATTTTTTACTAATATTAGGAAGTTTTGTGCCTCAGAATCAGCCAGTAATTCCCATCATTTTGTGTTTTTATCACACCATTTCACTTTTTCTTTGTTTTGTTTTTAAAAAAACTCCTAACAGCTGAGGAGCGAATCGTCCCACTGACCTCCGTGGAACGTTGTCCATCTGAAGGAGTTTCCAGCCACCAGCGGCCGGTCATTGAAGGCAGCACACTGCATTTCTCTGAAGTCCTCCGAGCTGGGGGGGCAGTCCTGCACACACACACAAACACACACACACACACACACACAAACACACACAAACACACACACACCTGAATTTAGTTGACATATCATACAAGAACAATTTAAATATTCAGAGCAGCAGATATTACAGGTATTTCCCAGGTATGAAAACCAAAAATGCTATTTTTACCAACAACTTTTGTCTCAAAAGTATTGAACCCCACCATGAAGAACATCTCCAGAACTTTTCTTGAGACCCACTGGCTGCTTCTGGTATCGCTCCTGAGGAATCTTATCCCATTCCTCAGAGAGAAAGGCCTCAGGTTCTGTCATGTTCCTGGGTTTAGCTTCTGCATCTACCTTCTTCTAATCCCACCAGAGATCTTCTACGGGATTGGAGTCAGCTGACTGTGACGGTCACTCTAAGATGTTCCAGGAGTTCCTCCGAGACTTTGAGGTCTGTTTGGGATCATTGTTTTATTGGACTTTTCTATGATGCTCAAGCTTCCTCACAGGTGGCGAGATGTTTTCTCTCTCCCTGATCCTCGATGGAGTCCATCTCATCTTCTACACATTGCAGGTTTCCAGCACCAGAGGAAGCAAAGCAGCCCCAGAGCGTCATGGAGCCTCCGCCATGCTTCACAACACGTCGGATGTCGCTTTCAGCGTATGCGTCATTCTTCCTCCTCCAGACATTCCCTGTTACATTCCCTGTTTGGTTCCATCGATCCACAGAACCGCATCAAACATCTTCTTTGCCTTATCTAGATGGTTCTGGAGTGACTTTTCTTATGATTATGGCCGGTAATGAACCTCTGGCATGGAGCACATCTGTTTGTAAATTTTTCGATGATGATGATGATGATGAAGGGTAGGGAATCATCCCCAGTAAAAGAGGTTTTTTTCTTTTGAAAGGAAAAAACTAAATCTGTTGGTGCCGCTGCTGCCTGATTTGATAGTTGGTGTATTTTGCCAGCAGACTTGTCTCATCTGGTCTGGTGATTGAATAGTTTTGATTCCGACTGTAAAATTGTTGTCCATTAAATGTCATTAAGCTCCATTAAATGTCATTAAGTGTCATTAAGTGTCATCCAGTCAATTACGTCAATTTGGGGGGTTTGTGGTTTGGGTTAATGGACCGAGAGACGCGTAAAGACGAGAGTCGAGAACGTTTATTAAGATTCCTTCACAGGCTCCTGACAGGCGTCGTGTCACGCTTATGCACATCCATCAACTCGACCGATGAAGAAGCACGACATGACATCGCCCGCAGAGTGAGGCCGAAAAAACACCCAGAGCCCGGTGTCCTGCAGCGGACGGGTCATAAACGCTGAACCCTCCAGCTGCTCGCAAAATAAACTAAAAAGTCAACAAGTTTATCCCAAGGAGGCGTTTTCACGAGTCTGCTTCTTTTTTTCCCTTTTCTTTATTTTATCTTCCCTTGGATTTAATAGGATTACGACAAGATTAAACAAGTACTGGATGGATTTTTAATATAATGTAAAAAAAATAAAAAAAATCTAACTTAATATTTTTGCTGATAATGCAAAAATGATGGGACACATTTTTATGGGTAAAATTTGTAATGGGCCAAAGGACTTTTGGTCTTTCTTTTTTCTTTCCATGAAAACTTGGCGGAAGGATGAGGATGAGGAAGGATGAGGCCGTGGGTCGGGAAAGAGCCGGTGAAATTCTGATGTGGAAGATGCTGACCCAGCACTTTCAATAATAATTAAATGATACCAAACTGACTTCTACACAGAATTCTGGAGGAGTGGAAAACGAGTCGGGCGAGGAAATATCTAATTTTTTATTTTTTTTAAAATACATTTTGTATGAATAACCAAAAATAATTATGCCGTTTTTAAACATTTTCCCTTATAATGCAAAAAAATACTAAAATGAACTTTTTGGTGACGTGGAATCGGAATCAGAGATTTACCTTTCTTAGATATATCTCTAATTATGCAACAAAAACAAAAAACACTAAATATAATTGCTTGTAACTAATTCATTATTCGTCGATATAAAATTTATTCTAGATTTATTCTAGACATTTTGTCCGGTTGGACAGGATATTTCAGCATCATTTTTAAACAGGGGCAGGAACGGAAAAAGCATCTTCCATCTTCATGTGAGCCCACCCACTGTGACTTACGGCAGAGAGAGAGAGAGAGAGAGAGAGAGAGAGAGAGAGAGAGAAGAGTCAGGGATTCGCGAGGATTCGCTCCGAGCTCCGTAGAAACTGTCACATGATCGCACGTGCTTCAACAAGCCGAAACCCATCCGCGTGTTTTTCCCTTCGTGAAGCCGGGCCACGGTGACGCCACCGTCCAAACGCTTCCAAACACGCGGCCGAACATGTCTGACACGCCGCCTGCTGACCTCGCAGCGCTTCCCACACAGTAGCAGGTCTGATACCTGACTGAGACTACGGGATGTTGATGGAGAAGCAGATTAATACGTCAGTTAAAATTCCGGATCACACCTTGACAGCCCTCGCCTTCTACACCTGCCCCGAACAGAAGCGCGTGAGCCAACGGCAGCCATTGTTGGCCCACGTTTGCAGGGAACATTCGTACAGCATGAAAACACGTGGACTGAAATGACCTTGGTGTTGCAGATCTTGTATTGTCTGGGATCTCCTGCACACGGTCCTCCCAGCGGGTTCCTGGGAAAACAGACACGGGAGAATTATGGGATAAAAAGTCAGGAGATTTGTTCATCGAGCTTAAATGAGAGTTTGCGGTTTGTTTATTTTAATTATTTGTTTTCATTATCCAGAAATTCTCATCTTTGAAAAATCATTTAGAGTGGCGCCTCTCTGTATATTTCTGTAGATGTTTATTTTTATGCTATTATGGACAAAAATGATTGAGTGGAAATCCTCTTTGGCGTCACGGTACGATCTGATGTTCTGGAAAATGTTGATCATATGCTTTAAACACCGTTTCCGGAATGGGGGGGGGGGCAGAAGTCCTGGATGAAACTGGTTCAAATACTTAAGAAATCTGTTTATTTCTGTGCTAGAAACCTTTTTTTTTTAATCTATCAATCTATCAACCTCTGATTAACTACCAAACCCACAGATTTAGATACATTTGAAATTGGTTCAAAATATTTTTTGAATGCTTTTGTTTGTGAAATAAAAACAATAAAATTGAACTTCACTTAAAAAAAAAAAAAATTATGAAAAAAAAATTAATAATAAATTTAGAAAAAGAAAAAAAAAGAAAGAAAAGAAAAATAAATAAACAAAAAAATTATTATTATTATTTTTTTAAATTTAAAATAGACTTAAAATAAGTTTAACCAGTATGGACAAATAAATAAATCACTTATTTGAGTAATGTTATTTTAAACACTATTTTTAAACACAATTTAAAAAAAAAATAAATCCAAGAAACATTTCTGCAGCTTCAAAGCAAAAAAGCGCCGTAGCTTTGACCATTGAACAAATATAAAATGACTTCAAACAGCAGGTCCAGTTACATCCCCTGTCCATAAACCCTGAAGTCCCAAATTTAAATGAAAATACATGATTTATAAATATTTTTTAAGAGGAATTCTACAATGTAAAGCCTCCGAGCCAAAAACCTCAGCATGCACCATTCCTGAGGAAGGTGCACGAGTTAAAATGGTGCGCCTTCCGTATTAATCTGCCTCTCCATCCTGCGCAGCAGGACATGGCTGGTTTTTACCTGGTCATGCAGGTGCGTGTCCTCACTGAGGCTCCGCCCCCACAGCTGCGTGAACAGACAGACCAGCCGCTCCATGTCGCCCACTCGTTCCTGAAGTGCAGCTGCCGCCGGACACGCGCCGTCCGTCCCGCCGTGGACTCGGCAGAAGGACCCCACGCAGAAATCCAGGACTGAAACACAGACGACAAAATCTTCAATGAAGAAACTGGGTGGGGGGACAGACTTACGACATCTGTCAATCAACAAACATATACCACTTTCAAAGTCCCTTTAAGAAGTCGAGACTTGCTCCTGAAATAACGAGCTGCGTTTTATCAACTGAAGAGTTTTTGCAAATTCTCAAATGCCATATTGAAGGTAGCCGCCCAACAATAAATGACTGAGTCATCTGCATAACAGCAGAAAAAATGAGTCAGAAACTCTCAGCCGCACATTCCTTTTGTGTGTGTGTGTGTGTTTGTGTGTGTGTGTGTGTGTGTGTTGTCATTTTGCGCCCAAGACATTAAATAAAAAGTGGGCCAAAAATGGAACCCTGAGGGACTCCCTTTAAAAACACCGATGACAGCTTCAAACTGAGTCTGAGTCATACCTAGAAGTCAGCTGACAAATGGACCTACAGCATGATGACAGAAACCAATATCAAGTCTTTCAATCTGAATATTATGGTCCGCGGAAACAGACAAAAGAAGGAGTAGGAAGCTCGCTGGCGCCGGTGCTCTTGGCTATCGCAGTGCATTCTGGGACTTGTAGTATCTGTGGTGTTTAAGCTTTTACCAGCCGTCCAGTTATTATCAAAATAATATATTGTCTGGCGGGCCTTGAGTTTGACATATGTGCCCTAGCAAGTTTAGAAACATCCATACAGCAACATTAGTTGCGAGAAAACACACAAAGCGTAAAAACATGATCATATCGTGACATCAGAGGCCATTTGACGCGTCCACATCTACAATCCTAGCAGCTCCTTCCAGTTATTTCTAGAGCCGGAACCTCAGATCTGTGACATCACCAAGTGTGTGTCTTGTCTCAAGCTGCAGGGTGAAATGAAGGATAACCTTCTGTTGGACCTGCATGGCGCCGCACATCAAAACGCTGACAGTTGTCAAATACAAACATCTTTCTATTTCCTGCAGCCACCTGGGTTTGCCTGGGTTGTCAAAGAGGTGTGGATACCGTCTAAAATATCACATCTGGTGTAAAAACACCTGAAATATCCCGTCAGGTGCCAGCTGGGTCCGAAAGGGCCGAGGTCATCAAGAGAACAAAGAGTCATAATCTTATGGCTTTCTTCTTTTAACACAAGCTTTGTGTTCTTATCGTGCGCTCATACTATTATTTATTGACCGTACATCCCGTCGACTCTGTTGTTTGTGCTTACAAATAAAGTTGAGTTGATGCCAGAGGGTCACCTTGGACTTTCTCTGAACCTTTATTTGTTTGATGCTGTGATGCTCAACTTCCACCCTTCGTCACTATCCGCCCATCACAGATTAACCTGCTTCACCAATTCACTCTCAGCAGAGTCATCAGCCACTTCCGCCGCCATCGGTGTCTTCAAAGAGTCTTTGCAGCGAGATTAAAGAAAAACAACCAAAACTCACCTACAGGCAATTTAGAGTCAACATTTTACCTTTATCGCATGTTTTTGGACCGGGGGAAGAAGCCGGGGAACCTTGAGGGACGCCACGCAAACACGGAAAAAACTATTTAAACACAGAAAAGGCCCATGACGGCTGGTGGGGGGGATTTAAACCCAGAACCTTCTCGTTGTGAGGCGGCGCCCATAAGCCCAGTGCTGCTGAACTCTGCAGTAAATACGTTTTTAAAAAATATACGTAAGGCTACATAAAAATTACTCGTGTTTGTTATGTTTATTACTGGGTTTTTTTTTCTACTGGTGTGTTTTCTGCTTTGTGAACAGTCATAAGAAAAAACACTGGATTCTGTCTGAAGCTACACACACACACACACACGCACACACACATCCGCGCACACATACACTCGAGTGAGAGTGACCTGTGCTATGACTCTGCATTATTTTCCATGGCAGGGTCATCTGAGGTCGCCCTCATTAGCGTTACCGCCGACCAAATTAGCGCTGATAACAGTTGGAGGTGGGGTCGGTCGGGCTTCTAGATGAATGAAAATGACTTTTGACCTTTACACTGCCCCCCCCCGCCTCCACATGAGCTGATCTTGTGTTGGAGGAATAAAGTGCAGACGAAGGGAAACAGAGGGTGTTGGGTTTCTGTACTGTGCAGTCCAACATGCAACATGTGTCAACAGATTTCTTCAGAGTGAAGACGTCTGCGTCTCATCTCATATGTCAGCAAACCAGCTCTCTGATCTCCGTCTGCGCAGACAGTCTGCAGCAGACAGACGAACTGGAGAAAAACTTTCCTCCTCCAAGGCAACCAACCAGAGGACGGCAGGTGAAGATAATCGTATCCAAAATCTCTTCCTGCTGCACAGAAAATGGAAATATTATCGCCCTGCGAGTCACAGCATCACATGACTGTATAAATAAGTGAACATGATCCCGCCCCCCCCTCCGCTCCGAACCCGACTTGAGCTTTCCCTGACTTCACCGGTCCCGAACATATTTTGGAAATATTTTCCCGATCCCGGCGCGTCCGGACGTCTGCCTGACACCAGGACTAACAGCGATGAAAGATGGATGATGCAGCAGCAATCAGAGAATGGAGGATCAGGAGGACGGCGGCTACCATTCCAAAGACAAACACGCCGCAAAAACAAGCCAATCAGCGGCCGGCAGGCAGACGGGCTCAGGTACGACGCTGTGATTGGTTTATAATCCAAAATGAGCCGGATTTTCCTCCATGGAACTTGAGAGGAGGGGTTTAACTCTCAGCAAATTATCTTAATGACGACATTTAAGTCTGTCAACTTTAAGGAAAAGGCAGGAGAAAGTGTGGAGGCCACAGGAAATGACCTTGGGCCCCTGACAGATTTGGGCTACGTGTAAATTCAGCTCTAATGGTAAAACATCTAAGACTTCATTAGAGGCTCTAATGAACATTTTATGTCTAATTAATTCAACCTGGAACGAGAAAGTCTCCAGAGAAGAACCGTAGAAAAGCTTCTATAAGCTATATAGCTTCTATAAGTGGAATGTTTGAAGACAATATCTCGGCATATTTCACTGTTTTTATTCATAGTTCATATCCCACACTAATAAGAAGCTACTATTCGGGGTTCATTCTGCCAACTGCATGTCCTCTCTCACCACATCCAGAAACCCCCCTTATCCCCCCTTATCTCCTGCCTGCAGCTCCATTTCCTATTTATACGTATATGTCCTTTAATATCGGAATGTGGAAAAAAAAATTGTCTTTTTACAGTGTATGATTAGACCCCGAAAGTAGAGAAAACTAAATATTCCAGCTCTGAAAATTCTCATTAATCTCTTTAAAGAACAATAAAAACAAAAAGGAGGTCCAATGTGAGCTTGAAGAGACACGGATGGACTATTACCTGTTATGTAGGTATGGGCCTGACCGACAAACATGGACGATAAGACTAAACACCTCCGTACATTTATCATGTGTAGCTGCGCCCGGATTCAGACCGTCTCATTAGGGTTACGTCATCTGGAGGAGCTAATCAATCCGAGGTCATCACAGTCAGAGGTAATGACACTGAGCATTTGTGTCAAGACCTTACAGCGACTTATGTTGATGTGAGCCGGGGGGGTACTTACACTCTGCAGGGACGAGGGACAGACGGGGGCGACTAGCAGCAGGACGAAGGTCAGGGCCTGGCACAAAGTCAGTTTCCTGCAGGCGGGGGGAGAGAAAGAAGGGCGTGTCAGTCACCTTGTGTTCGTCGTACAGACAGCAGACAGGCGTAAACAGGCGTAAACAGGCGTAAACAGGCGTGAGGAAACAGAGAGAGAGAGAGAGAGAGGACGCCGCTGACATCTGAAACAGCAGAGGCCTTTAGGTCGTTGATAATATCCTCAAATAAGCTGCCAAACTACTGGGAACCCCTGCGGGCAGAAGCCAAGGTCAGGAATGCCCCCCCCCCCATCCAGTAAGTATCATTAATTCCCCCGGCTCACTTCCCCCGCCCATCCTAACAGCGTCTTATTAACTCTCTCACCGACCCAGAGGAAGGGACCGCCCGCCGGGGTCCTACACAAAAGATGAGAGAGAGAGACAACAGACCCCATGAGGAGAGCGGTAAGACCCCCGCCACAAAAAAGGGGAAGGAACCCAACGACTTCTGGAAACAAGAATCGCGTCAGCTCGGCTGCTACTGTGTGTTTTAGTTTTTACAGTGTAGTGTAAATATGTTGGACTGTTATTTTAGAGGCACACTGCCCGCCCCCCCCTAGAGGTTCCATAACTATAAAGTTAGAGCAGAGGTCCAACCAGGGATCGGAAGTTCATATCCCACTGGGGCCTCCACACCCGATTGCTCGGGGGGGGGCTTAATCTCATGGACTGATGGTGCCGGTCCAAAGCCTGGATAAACTGGGCCGGGTTTTTATCAGCAGAGGGGTCTCATGTGGATCGGAAGCAGAAAACCCCCCTAACTAGTTCCATGAAAGTTAGATTTGATGCACCAATAAAAAAACTAATATATTTCCTTATAGCTTTTATATTTATTAAATAAAACTGAAGTGAAAACAATGAAAAAAAAAAAGTTGTTGTTTTTTTTCTAAACTTTTTTTGGTCTTTTTAAAGAGATGTGAAGAATTCCCAAAGTTGGAATTGAACCTTTTTTAAAATATTTTTGGGGTCTAATCATGCACTGTAAAAATAAAATAACTTACATTAAGTCTTTTTGATCCTTATTTATTAATCTCAGTTTTAGATACTTCATTTAAACCAGTTTTTACAAAAAGAGCAGAAATAAAACAATAAAATGACAATAATGATAATAGTAATAGTAATAATAGTTATTATTATTATTATCAATAATAATGTTAGATTTGGTGCACCGATGAAAAAAAATTAATATTTCCTTACAGTTTTTTTTATTTTCTGTGTTTTGATGATAAAACCAAGAAAAAAGTTTTTTTTTCTTTTTTTTTTTAAAGAGATGTGAAGAATGTCCAAAGCTTTTACTTATTTGTACCTTTGGGGTCTAATCATGCACTGTAAATAGAAAACCATTGATGAATGATGATTCATTTATTAATCTAAGTCTATAATAAACAATTCTAGACAGGTGTTCCAGCACTTCAACAAGTTGATCCACTTCAGAGGGGCTTCAGGATGAGACCTCCACTGAGCCTTGTGTTGAATCATGTCTATTTTGCCTCTTCCTCGCCCCGCGGCGGCTGTAAGAGTCGTTAAAGGACAAGTGCTCTTTTCTGGGAAGTGCTGATGATTCTTGGAAAGCCCCTCTCTTTGCCTTGTTTCCCGGTATTAGTTTTTACTGACGGTGTGTCATACTTTTACTGGACCGGATGTGTCACATTAATATCTCCCTCGGCAAAGTGGAATATTAAATGTGTTGCATTCGGAAAAATTTCTTCATCTCCTCTGTTTCCGTTGCCGTGACCTTTTCTCCCACTCTGTCCTCCTTCAGCTCCCTGTCGTTTATCTCCGTCAGTCTCTTCTGTCTCTTTTTATCTCCTCCCTGGCTCGTAAACAGACCTCCACCACGGCGCTCGGGTTCGGCTTTTGGCTCGGTCCCAGGTCAGTAGTTGCCCCGTCCAATTAAACGATCCACATCTCCCTACACTTGGCTGAGCAGCCCTTCCCTTCGGCTCCCTTCCGGGCCTTACATGGGGGAATTCACCGAGACCGGACGCTTTGGCCGTAAGAGGCAATAGACACAGAAAAAGTCCGAGAGGTCATCTCGTTCCGCCGCTTCGTTTCACCTCCAGCACCTCAGCTGCCCGGCTGATGGGCCGCCGTGGTGCCGACTTCAACTCCATTTCACATTTTTAGACGTTAGGTTTTATGCAGCATTTAAAATGTCCCCAGAATGTGGCTATTATGGCTTTTTTTTCTTCTTTGATTCTTTTTATGTTTCTTTGGGGGTGGAGCTGGGGGCTAAGTGGGCTGAACAGAGGCGCTGAAGTGGAAGGTGCAGGGGATGAGTGGCTACAGAATATTTGAGAGATAGTCAAATATTTTGTTGGAGTTGTTGGTAGATTTAGAGGCTGGTAATAACTCAGACATTAATGGAGAAATCTACATGAATATATATATATATATATATATATATATATATATATACATATAACCTCCGTTCTACCCACTCAACCCGCCTCCTCCTCCCCTGGACTAAGCTTAACACCATGTTGGTCGGGCCGAATGTTCTACTGCTCCTCGTCTGTGGAATGCCGTCCCTGACCATCTGAGGGCTCCACAGACGACTGAGACTTTTTAAAAAGGACCTAAAACTTTCCTTTTCCGAAGAACCTATAACTTTAATTAACATTGCTGCTTTTTGGTCATATTTTTATATAATTATTATTATATTATTTTATTGATGCTTTTATCTGCTTTTACCTTGTAGCACTTTGAGATTTGATCCAAATGTAAAGTTATAAAAAAAACCATATTATTATTATTATAATATATATAAATATATAAATATATGTACATATTTGTTATTTCTAAGGTACGATTATAATATGTACTATGTAATATCCCAGAAAAGTCAGGGATATTACAGAGTTGTCTTTGTATTAACTCAAAAAATATTTAATGGATCATTTTTCACATCTTTCCTACATTTCATTCTTAGGGTGAGGAAGAACTGGATTGATTGTTGGCAAAGCTCTATTGTATATTTGACACTAGGGGGAGCTTTAACTCCAAAGTCAACTTCAAATCCACCAGAGGAAATCCATCTTGTATATTTAGACTTAAGTTCATATTTTACTCACTAGGGGGAGCTTATTTATGAAAAACACTGTTTTCAGACATAATTTCACATCGGTGAAGACGACGGAAGTCAAAAACACCTGCGCCTCACCTTCAATCACCTTGAACCAACACAAAGCGAACTTTCCTGTTTTATGTTCCATTTCAAAACGTCATATATTATATTTCGGTTTAAACCTCTATCAGGTAGCTGAGTGATAAAAAAAAATGATTCAATTTTAAGGAAGAAAATCCTGATTGTCATTTTCCACTATAATATCTTATTCCCCCGTGTGCGCGCTCCATCTCCGCGGCAACAACAACAATTTATTTAATGGCTGTGCAGAATTCTGTAAATGTGAATTACAGAACCACTTCCTGTTTGTTGTGCGTTCTCGCCATCGCGGCTACTCTCGCCGGCCGGCAGACGGATGAAGCCATTTCTCTCGTTTTCACTTGATGTCTGGCCTCACAGCATTTGAACGTGAAAAGACAGCAGCTCTGGACAATGAATGGTCGGACCCCCCCCCCCCTCCCTCTGACTGCAGGGGCCCTCACAGAGGTCAGCAGGGGTCAGCCCGCCTCCTCCTGCTCTCATTAAGACTATAGCTGCACATTAGCGACCAGCTCCGGGGCACGGAGAGGGAAATGGCTTTAATCAATACGAGACTGGTTGTTTGTTTTGACTGACATTAGTCCATCCCACGACGACGGAGGAAGAGGAAAAATCCCCCCGCGCGAAAAAAAAACGAGACTTAATTGCTCTTTAAATAAATAAAGAGCAATTAAGCTAGTGACCATAATCTGAATAATATGAACCCAAAGTTTAGGGGTTGAAGATTATTTTTAGATAATACTTCCTCCTGCTAAAAAGATTCATGCAGATATTTTAAAACTTTAGGTAATTTTAAAGGTCCAATCTGTAGAATTTGGCCGCGGGGAGGCGGTGCTGGCTATCCTTTCATAGCGAGTTGAATGGACTCGGACCGGCCGCCATCCGCCAGCCTCCATCCCTGTGTGCTGCAGCTGCGAAGGAGGCTGGCGGCGGAGATGAATTGAATGTTCCGGACTGCCGGAGGATTCTACGTCTTAATGCTTCATGAGTCATCATGTTTGCTTTGATGGCGAGGCTCGCCGCTACGCCGCTTTTTCTCCTTCTAAATCATAATTATGATCCTTCTTATGTCAAAACACAGTAACGACGTAAAACAGGAAGTCCCCCTCCTGTCCGCAACAACTTGTCGGCCTCCGTACGGAAATCCGGAGCCGCTCTATGGAGATAAAAGGAGCTTTATCCAAACAAACGTTCCAAAATATATTTTCACTTTCTGCAGAAAGTACATAAAACAATATCTAGTTATGAATATAATATTATATATAATATTCAAAGAGATATCACTAAATACCCCCTTAAATCTT
Source organism: Lophius piscatorius (assembly GCA_009660295.1). Taxonomy (NCBI): domain Eukaryota; kingdom Metazoa; phylum Chordata; class Actinopteri; order Lophiiformes; family Lophiidae; genus Lophius; species Lophius piscatorius. The sequence continues at coordinate 110,728 of VRLP01000878.1, forward strand.
TCAGACCGGACCTTTACAACGCCGATGAATTTGGGTTATTTGTGTGGATTAGTCGTGATTCTAGAAAAAAGTTCAAGATTTAAAGATTTTCTTGGTTGATTTTAGAATGAATGTCAGTGCATGCTGGGAAATTTTATTCGAACCAGCACCAATGAGACGGAAATAAATGCATTTTTAGGGGATATCAATTTTGATGGTCACCTGTCCTAGCGAGACCCTCCAGCAGCCGCCGTCCAGCCCGACCAGCGGGGGTGAACTTTCCCCGCCCTCGCTGACAAATCCTCTGAACTCAGAAACCTTTGCTCAGACACACCCTGACAGACAGACAGGTAGCTCCGGCGCTCCGGCGCTCCCACCCTGCACAAATAAACAAAAGCTCCACGCTGTTATCATTCTATTATACCCGAGCTGCTCCTGCGCGCCGCTCGGACCGCCGCGCAGGTGAGAATGTGTTCTTTGACCTGTGCGTGGTGTGAGTCACGTCAACACAGGAGACACCTGACTGCTGCTCCTTTTGTGAGGGATCTAAGCGTTCCTGTGCGCCGGCGAGCCACAGCCACTTCTTAACAACCGTCTGCACACCCACCGAGTTTAAGGAAAGCAATACGTCCTCCAACCGGGGGCCGGTCTTAACCTTTGACCCCAGCCAGAGATTTAGCTGTGACCCACCCTGTGTCTGGGAAAAGCCCGGTGGAGGGTCTGATGGTTATATGGAGCGCCCCCGCTGAATGGATTGACACAACTCTTAGCAGATGTTCAGTGCGGAGGCTGCGGTCAGCTCTGACCCCTGGATCCTTGTGGACTATGAATGAGGCGGCAACAATCGGACCCTCGGCGGCGGCATTCACCTAAAACCAGCCTCTTTGAACACCAGCGGGGTCTTTGTGGCGCAGCAGCTGCGGCGCTAGAAGATGTTTTAGTGAAAGGAGCTCTGTTGTACGCCCGGACGAACCACCCAGAGAGGACGGCTGTGGATGACAGACACCGCTATCAGATTGTTGGTTTTGTTGATCCCAAAGCGTCTAGACTCAGCCTCTCGCTCAACGACGGTCCCCTTCCCTTCGCTTCGTTGCACTTAAGCCCGCCTCCGTCCGCGACAGGGAGAACAAACCTGGTACACCGTCATACCTCGGGGATTAGGAGATTATCTTTTCACAGCCACTTTGACTGAAGTCGTCCGCGATCACGAGAAACACGCAGGGATGAACGGCGGAAACGCGGCTCGGAACCAGGAGAGCGTAACGCCCCCCCCGGCATCAACTCTAAATGTGACTCCCTTCACCTCGCCTCACACTCCAGCACATTACATGTAACACCTAAGCGGTTATCTGGAAGCTATGCATACTCCTCTGGGAATGGGAGGTTCTGAGATCTTTATCTCCATCTGGTTCAGAATTAGATTAATGGTTCAGAAGTCTGAGCGCTGGATCGCAAAATCCTTGGCACGCAGCCCGAACATCCGTCATATTTCACGTAGGTTCTTTCAGGAGGGTTTTCTCGACAGCCTGTTGAGAGACTTACAAAAAAAACGGTATCGGGTTGAGACCACAACTCCAGTGATGCCGAGAAGCGTTTCGTGCAGGAAGGCCTCCAACAGAGCCGTTAAGTCTTATCTGACTGAACCTTGAAACCGCGTCCGTCAGCAGGAGGAGCGTCTGACGTCATTCTCACTGACAGAGTGGGGCTCAGTGGGCACCAGTGGAACAAGTTCAAAGTAAACCAGAAACAGAATTTGGCAGCAATGGTATATCACCAGAAAGGCCCCAGTACCCCTGGGTTGTACAAGTTATCCCCCTGAGTGAACTTATCAAATTAGTCAATAATGACCACTGTCACATTTTTAGCTCAGCGGGTTATACCACTGACTTAGGGTTCGAATCCCACTCAAAAGAGGGGGTGGCAGAAATCGAGTGTGGACCTTTAGGCAAGGTCCTTTGTGCTACCAGCCTAACCAGTTTTAAAGATGTTTGTATGATAGATCTCCTCAAGAGTATTCAAAATGCACCAAATTTGGACCAAATGGGACCAAGGGTTAGGAAGTTATGTCCCAAAAACGTATTCTATCGTAAAAAGCGTCCCCTAGTGAGTGAAATATGAACTATTTAAGTAAAACACAATATATACGAGACAGATACCCCTCAAGTTGATTCATATACACCGAGATGTAAAGCTCCCCCTAGTGTCGGATACATTCAACCGACCCTTTCCAAAATCAGTCCAGTTCTTCCTCGCACCAACATCTACGTGGCCATAAAGTCTGAAAATGATCCAACAATTAATTTTTGAGTTATCGCTAACACGAAGTATCTGCGGCGGACGCAGATGCGGCGGCAGCTATAAAGACTCCATAACATTCCCGACTTTTCGGGGATATTATCAAACAGCTTTGTCATTGCGACTGAACAGATCTGGTTTTCTTCTTTAGTTCGTTCTCCATGTTTTCTGCCGTCTCGCTGCTAGATTTAACCAGGAAGATCTGTTGATTTTCTGTCCTTCAATATCCAAACTTTCCACTCAGAGTGGACGTAATCACTTTTGGTGATCCTTCTATGTGGACAGACAAATATCAAAGTGGTTTAGAAAGAAATTTACTTAATTTTTATATTAATCTGAATTTCTGGAGCCGTTAAAGTTTTATTTTTATTATTATTCGTCAAAGGTGACTCTGACTAGCAGCCATCTTTGTTGGAAAATGTCAAAGCCGCTAGAAATAAAGGCTAGGATGATTCGATCTTACAAAATAAAAAGCTATCAAGTAATTTCGTTGGAAACAAGTTTAATTTTAAGGGTAGATGCACAACTAGACAAGATGATTGAGAAGGTTTGAAATTTGCGAAAGCCTCTCAGGCTAGAGATCCTCCAGACGTCCACACGTCCAGAAAGTGTTGATGCTGTAGGAGAGGACAAACTTGTCTTTGCTGTCATTCGTGTGAATAAAGTTTAAAATGCATTAAGAATTGTGTAAATAATGTCGTTTTTTTGTTTTTGTTAGTTTGCGGCGGTTCTCCCGCTTTCCTCCCACAGCCCCACTTTGGCCCAAAATTAGCTGGGATAGGCTCCAGCCCCTCCGTAACCCCGAACGGCTTAGGTGGTTACAGAAAGTAGTGGATGATGAAAGAGGAAAATGTCAGAAATACACATTATTAAAATTGCGATGTGTTTTAACTCAAAAAAATCCTGCTTTTTTAAATTTTTTTTTTATTTGCATGAATAAAACAAATGAACCCTTTAATGTCCACCTTAACTGTCTGGTTGAACACATCTTGAGTCTCTGTGCCTTATTGAAAAATATATGCGACTTGCCTGAACCTGTTCACAAATATAAATACATGTAACGACCCAGTAGCAGCTTGTATATGCTAAAGAGTGAGGGGCCACGGTTGGAACCCTGGGGGACACCATGTCTTTTTTTTTTACATAGTATAGCATTTGATAAGATAAGATAAACCTTTATTAGTCCCACAATGGGGAAATTGCAGAGTTCAACAGCAGCAACAGCATATTACAGAATAACATTAATAACAATTAAATACAAAGCCGCTGAATTTTTCCTTTATTCAGAGAACAGTTATGTTTATTTTGTCGCGTAAACGCGAAACAGACTTCACTTAGATTGCACACAGCTCGAAACACTTTACCCCACCAGCCAACATTTGGACCCCATACGTGGACAACCGCTCCACCTCACGGGCCACAGCCGGCCTAAAAAAAAAAAAGATCTAACGCCTTAGCAACCAGATGAGTGACTGGAATCTTTCCAGGACGTCGACTCACCCAGCAAAGCTGGAACACGAGTGAACCTGTTGAGTGGATGAGGTCGTAGCTCTCGGCGGAACACGTTGGTCTTTCTCTCGCCTGTCAAAAGTTGATACCGCGTCGTTTTAGTAAGAACGATCACCGCGTATACAATCGGCCTTTTCATAGCCCTCGCTTATACGTCACTCTCGTAGGAAAACTACAAGAGTTATTAATTGCAATAAGCATGGCGGCGTGCCAGAGACCAACGGGACCATGAAGCCCAAGCAGATGAATAGAATTCATCCATCATTGATTTTATTATTCAAACCTGAGCTTCAAGTTTGAGATAGTTCACCTCGAGGCTTGGACGGACATGAAACTCTGTTGAATCATCGGTAAAGGAATTTATTTATTTTAGAAAAAACACACGCACAAGGCGCCGTCAACGACAATGTCTGTTTCTGATACCGCCGAGAGCTTCAGGTGGTTCCCTCAAGAGGAAGCAGACGACTGGATCTCATTCAGTCTCCAAGGAGATTCCACCCCCAGTGGCAGACGAAACCACTTAACCAACAAGCGGCTTATAAGGAATAATAATTGAAATTTAATTTATAATGCACTTTACATTTGGATCAAATCTCAAAGTGCTACAAAGTAAAAGCAGATAAAAGCATCAATAAAAAATTAAATAATAACTATATAAAAACCTGACCAGAAAGCAGCAATGTTAATTAAAGTTATAGGTTCTGCTAAAAAGGAAAGTTTTAAGTCCTTTTTTTAAATGTGTCAGTTGTCTGTGGAGCCCTCAGATGGTCAGGAATCAATCTAAAGGCCGATGGTGTTGCAGTGTACAACTAACGTTTACTCCATTATCAGATGTTAGAAGAACAGACCACCTGAAAATGAAGATCCTGTCATCATCTAAAGACTGAGAACAAACCTGAAGATCCCCAGCTGGTTATTATGTACGATGTAATCCAAGTCTCCAGAAGCTCCAACATCCCAAATCTGATTTGAAAAGAAATTATTCGCAACCCCGAAATCTTGGATGGAGCCCCGTCTGAAATGAAGACGCACAAGCCGGAACATCAGAGACGACTTGTAACGCCTGCAAACACTTTAAAAGCGTTCAAGGCTGCAGGTTGTAAATCCTGACTTCTAAAAATCCATCTGGGATCTTCTGGAGACTCAGATTGTGCCGTAGGAGCTGCACGGAGTTAATTCATGTTCGCTTTGGGATGCTTTTAGTGTTGAACACACATCTTGTTCAGTTCTTTGGAGGAATTCCGCAAAGTTTCTCTGCTGTGAGGATCCAGGACGATCTGTGGACTAAGAATCTTGGCATGGAGGCCGAGACCTTCATTTTGTGCCCAGCTGCACGCTGCACTGCACGCTGAAATAGATGAGCGTCATCTACGATGAAGATGATGCATCTTAACGTTTGTTGAAACAACGTCTGAGCTGACATCAGCCATAACATTATGACTACTGAAAGATGAGGTAAGGTGATGATGTCATCACCATGCTGCCCGTCAGCGGGCGGAATATTACAGGTTGCAAGCGAACACTTGTCCCGAGGTTGATGTTGGAAGAAGGAAGAATGGTCAAGCGTGGAGATCTGAAGCTACGTTCACACTGACAGTGCTAATGCTCAATTCCCTTGTTTACTTGGATCTGACAGTTCACGGCCCTAAACTGTAATATGAACCATAACGATGTTTATAGTGATGTTTTCGAAAGAAAACCAACTTCCACCAGCAGTTTTGTGACCAACGTCGATGGATGATGATGTCATAGTCATAATCATATTTTGGGTAACATATTGAAGTTGCCCACATCGGAGCTTTCAGGTTTCCTTCTGGTTTGTTCTGTTCACACCGCCACGAAAGAGTCCCACAGGCTTTCTAAGGCGATTGTTGAACAGTGGCGCTCATAGCTCACTGATGTGCAGAGAAAGCGGTGGCTGACGTTGACCCATCCCACGGAGGAGCTGCTGTAGCACAAATTGCTTCTGCTAGAAAGGTGTCAGAACACAGAGTGGATCCGAGAACTGTTGTGACAGCGGATGAGGTACCTAGGAGGAAACCGTCTAGCTGAACCACAGTATGGTTCAATGTTGCTTTAAATCAGATTTGGCAAACCCGATAGCTCTCATTCTAATGTGAAGCCATCTGTTCTCCATGATTCCACAAGTCATCTGCATCAACAACAACAAGGAACGATTGTGAGACAACTTATGCTACTCAGACCGAACGATGACACTTTGTAGTCAACTCCCCTCTCAGGTCTTTTAGTTTGACCATCTTTCTCTCTTGCTGGCTGATGATCCAGTGGCGTGGAGTCACTGCCGCCTGGTGATGTGGACGTTGCCCATTTGTGGCTTCAGTTCTCCAGCTAACCTAACTGTAATTTGTTTTCCGGGACGAGTCACAGTGAGTGCATTTGTGACAAATTAACTTTGACCAGCTCTGGGCCCATTCTTGAAATACTGATGTCCTCCCCTGGCGCTCAAAGTCCTCCAATGGGAAGCAAAAGGACTGGAATTCCTTCCCAGAGGAGAGTGACATCATAGCGTGTAGCTCCAAATTAGAGTCCTCGTTTTGAAGCTATATGCTCAGTGTTCCATGATAAGTAGATTAAATCTGTTCATGGTGGCTGATGGCTCCTTCCCAAACAAACATTCCTCTTGGAGTCTTTATGCCCAGAACCAAATCTTAAGGGGGGGGGGTCTACACATGACATCAGATGCAGCCCCATAACAATTAAAAACCTATATTAACAGCTTGAGTGCGTAAATGTTGGCATATAGTCTTTTCCAGAAAGAGGAATGTGTCCCATTGGAGGAAACCCCTCAGACCCGCCGCAGCCGCCCCGTGTTTGTGGTTTGTGTCCGTCGCAGGGATGGGATTAGATCAAATATGAGGAGGGTATTTATAGCTGCTGACATTTAGTAGATAAAGGTAGTGCAACAGGATGGTTGGGCTGTAGAGCCGGGAGTTGTTTTATAGCAAGAAGATAGTGTGTGGCAGGAGGATTACCTCACACCCACTGGCAGGAAGTCGCCTACAGCAGACTGGATACGACTTGTGGCCCTAGAGCAAACACTGCACAGCCGACTGACTGCCTCAAGTCAGAGGACAAATAATGAATGACACAGAACCAGCTTCAAAATCACCAACAGATATCTCAAACCGTAGAATTCTCAATCAGGTCTTCAGAAGAGCAGCTTCCAACTGGGGAGCAACTCTGCTGCAAAGAAGTTTTAAAAGCCTTGCAAGAAAAAGGGCAAAAATATCTAAAGTCACCACACATTTACTCCCACAGAGTCACAACCCAAGAAATAAAACCCTCAGCCTGCCATCAAGGTTGAGCTCCTCTTTTACTAAAACCCAGCCGCCTCTCGTGTGATCCTTGCTGCAGGACGCAGACACAGATTGAGTCTTACCTCTCCAGGGTGGACATAGTCGATCTTGATGGGTTGGAGGGGGGTGGGGTTCAGGTATCCGCTGTCAGGTGCAGTTCTGCGCCTGGATCATGGTGTGAAACGCTCAGACGCACAGCGCATCCCAGCTGCGGGCTGCTTTGACGCACGGACTCCAAACCCAGCACCATCCATACGCGTCTCCTTGCCTCCTATCCTCCTTCCTCTCCAAGGCGGACTTTCACTTTCAGCAGCAGATACAGTCCATCCAAACAGCTGCGTCACTTATCGACCGAAATACGTCACATCAGATTGCAGGAAATTGTTTAAAAAAATCTTTTGCTGGAGACTCCTGCGCCAAAAAAGTTCTACCTGAACCCAAATCTTCTCTCTTTTCTTCTTTAAAAAACCCCAAACCACTAGATTGGATCCACGCTGGTATAACACCTTTCGTAGAAAGCATGCGTTTATGTCCCTGCGGTGTAACAGTCCCACGGTCGCCTCCAGGCAGGTGATTTCACTTTTGCTCAATCCAAGAAGGGGAAAAAAAACACACTCGAATGAGCAAGTAGCGGCTGTTCTTCTCCTTTGGACCTTCTTCTCAGCACAACTAGGTCCAATGTGCGCAGAGTGAGTCGGAACAGCCAGATAGAGAGCGCAAAGAGTCGCCGAGTGCGCTCCACTGGTCCACTGTGGTTGGCTGTGGGCGCACCGAGCTGCTGTGGATTCACTCTCTCTCTCTCTCCCTCTCTCTCTCCCTCTCTCTCTCTCCCTCTCTCTCTCTCTCTCTCTCTCCCTCTCTCTCTCTCTCTCCCTCTCTCTCTCTCTCCCTCTCTCTCTCCACCTGAGCGCCACATTCCTGCTCTGAACACGCCTCTAACCTCCAATCACAGCCCAGCAGCTCCTCTGGAGTCAGAGGTGACAGAAAGCATGAAGGTGAGGAGCTGTGGCTGCTCGGAAATTGACGGATTATAGTTTTGTTTATGACGTCATTTTGGAGACGACCACTTACAGTTGACAGATCGTTGTGTTGTTTTATGTCAAGTGGTCATAATAAGACATTGAGAGGTTATAATGACTTGGTACACTTCAAGTTAGTGTTTTGACAGTTTGTTGTGTCGTCTTATGTCAAGTAGTCAGAATAAGACATTGAGAGGTTATAATGACTTGGTTACCTTCAAGTTGGTCTTTATGGATTGTTCTGTTGTTTTATGTCAAGTGGTTATAATAAGACATTGAGAGGTTATTACTTGGTTAACTTCACGTTGGTGTTGCCAGATTGTGTTATTGTTTTTAGTCAAGTGGTCATAATAAGACATTGAGAGGTTATAATGACTTGGTTACCTTCAAGTTGGTCTTTACAGATTGTTGTGTTGTTTTATGTCAAGTGGTCATAATAAGACATTTAGAGGTTATAATGACTTGGTTACCTTCGAGTTTGTGTTTACAGATTCATCGTGTCATCACGTTGTCTTAACAATGACATTGGTATGTTATAATGGCTCAAGTAATTTCAGGCTGTCATAGCTAAGACACTGACATGTTATGTCTTGGTTAATGTCACATCGTCATAGTATCAACACCGACATGTCATAATGTGTTGGGTATTATCGGGTCGTCACTGGCCGTGTCAAACAATGTCAACTGTGCATTACAACTGACATAATTCAACAGAAGACAACATTCATAACCATCTATGAAGGCTCCTCCATGTTCATGACAGATGTCATGAACATGTCAGTCTTACGGGCACTGGTTACATAAATACTTAAGTATTACTAAATTCTTTCCTAATTTCTGCTGTCTCCCATCCTCTCCTCACCTCCCTCCCGCTCTGACCCCCCCGCCTCACCAGGCGGCTGCTATAGAGAGATAAATCACGTCTACATGTCGGAACACCTTTCTGTGCTAATCACTCCGTTCCAGCTTTGCTTCTTTTTTACAGGCCTAAAAATTCTGTTTTGTCGGTAGTTTTAACGTCGAAGCACCGGATGGCCTTTGGAGCCCAGTCCATGATGCGTGAGACAGAACCACTGAGGTCACCTCCAGTTTCTAACACTGCTAGTCCGGCTATACAAATGGAATGACATGGTGACTTAGCAACCGTGGCCTCTCTGTGAACTCCACCATCTCCACTTTGGGCTGTCACAGTCCCTTTAAGGTGGGCTTAAGGCGGAGACAATTCATCCCCGGCTTCATCCACAGTTTCAACCCGCGACTTTGACCTTTTCCCGTGGAGCTGGTGCCGACACGACAGAGGAAACAGGACAACGCGAGCAGATCTGCAGGGGTGTTAAGGCGCTGCACGAGTCGGCGGCGGGCTGGCTTTGGGCCACGCGGGCTCATGTTCCTAGTGTAAATATTATGTTGAAGCAGACTCTTCGGTACACAGGACATGAGGTCTTCTGTGTGAGACCCGTGACTGGTGCCGGAAGAACCATTTAGAAACCAACCAAATGTGGATGTGCGGCCGAACATGAGCCCACAGTGACACGGCGCCGGATGAGAGGATGCAGAAATATGCTGACTGTAGGTTTCTCACACTTTATGTTAATTATTGAGGATTTTAGAATATTTCCCAAAGTAAGAATATGCACTGATCAGCCAAAACTTTAAAACCACCTGCACAATATTGTGCGGAACCCCCTTTTTTCAAGCCAAAATAATTCTGACAGATCTTTTTCATGTGGGCAGTAAACACTTGTTGGAGTTTTATATTATTAGAGCATCATTAGAGTCGTAGGAGGCTTTTCAGGAATAAACTATGAATAAAATAAACCACCGCGCCACATAATCTCAAAAGGACGACAAAGGAGCGCCGGCTCAAGGCTCCACCGGTGGACATAGTGTTTTAAATCCAGACTGTACGGCCTAAAACCCGGACGGATCCATCCAAAATGAAAAAAAAACAAAGAAGAGCTGCAGTTCTGGAGATGTTCTGACCCAGTCATCTAGCCATCGCTATGCCTTTTTACAGTCACTAAGATCCTTAATATATTCTGAGTTATTCGGACTTGACTTGGTTATTATGTAATGGATGATGTGATGCTGGTGGTGTCAAAAGCTAAACTCACAGACGGGTAGTTGGCTTTAAAAGTTTTTATTGACTAATCCAGGCTGGTACACAAAAAACAGTCTGATGATGATGATGATCAGGCAAATAAATCCAAATTTGAAACGTAAAAATCAAGGTCATAGAAAAACACAATCAGAAAACAGGATCGGAAAACTCGGGAAGATCCCGCCCTGGCACAGAAGTGGAGGGCGGATTAAACCAAATAGGGAGGAGAGGTTAACAAGATGCAGCTGAAGACACTTAAGACGATCAGTGAAGCAGGAAACCCAGAGCAGATGAGATGGGCTAAGTGGTTATTATGTTATGGCTGATCGTTTTGTCCTTGAGCAAAACCACAAATCCTTCACCGGGGCGACCCACCGGTCCTCATGGATCAAATGCAGAAATAATTATATAATGTATGAACATACGAAATACAATTTAAAAAAAAATATATATATATTTTACGAAGCATAATTTTAATCTGTTCCTGTGTGAAAAAGTATTTGCCCCCCCTCAAAAAATCCTAAAATCCACCAAACTGCATTAGTAACCGACTCCAGCTGGACCAGATCCACCCAGACCTGATCCCTACCAGCCCAGTTCAGTCACATTGTCACTTTAATGGAGCATCTTCAGAACCATGAAGTTGGATTGTAGGCTTCACCAGTAGCACACTTTGTCAAAATCATAAGAAATTCCAGAGGAGATGAAAAGGAAGGTGACATCCGTCGGTCTGGGAAGGGGTCCCAAAAATCTATTCCTAAAGTTCTAGGATTCCACCGATCCACAGTTAGACACGTTATCTACATATGGAGAAGATCAGAGTCCTTGTGAACCTTCCAATATTCCTCCAAGAGTGGAGCGAAGACTCCTTCAGGAAGTAACAGAAGATCCAAAGAAAACTTCCAAGGAACTGCAGGCCTCTCGCACCTCAGCGAAGGTCAGAGTTCATGGCTCCACAATTCCAGAGACACCTGTCAAAAATGGGAGAGTGGCGACGAGAAAGACACCGCTGACCCAGAAGAACATTAAGGTTGGTCTGAATTTACCCACAACCCACTCTGATGACCCTCAGAGCTGTTTGGAGAATTTCCTTTGAGGACTGATGTGGAACCGTTTTAACCCACGGGTCCCGATCCATCTGGAGTTAACCAAACACAGCATTCCACGAGAAGAACATCGGACCTGAGGTTAGACGTGGGGGTGGCAGTGGAATGTTTGCTGCTTCAGCACCGGCACGACCCGCCATCATGGAGGGGAGTTCTGCCTTCTAGCTGAACGTTCTGAAGAGAGAATGTCAGGTCATCAGTCCGTGAGGTCACGCAGCAGGACAACGATCCCGAGCGGAAGAGAAAGTCCATGTCTGAATGGACCAAAGGGGATGAAAGTCAAATCTGGAGTGGCAGTGGATCAGGAGGTTGATCTATGCATCAGGTTTAGACGTCTGTCTAAGACGTAGCTTGAAGATCCGAAGAAGTTTCCTACGAGATTCCACCAAAAACAGAAGGAAGCAGGCGGGGGCTGGAGGCGGGGGCTGGAGGCGGGGGCTGGAGGCGGGGGCTGGAGGCGGGGGCTGGAGGCGGGGGCTGGAGACGGGGGCTGGAGACGGGGGCTGGAGACGGCGGCGCTGTTGTGTAGCGATGTTTCCTCGTGCGCTGAGAGGTTCCTCTGTTCCTGTGGTTATAATGATTAGTCAAGTGTTCCGAGGTCTCTGCTCTTGCCGGGGCTTGCAGAGACATTTTCCTCTGCCCTCCCTGTTGGTCCCCCCCCCAGATTTCTCTGAACACTCTTCACCGTTCAGGTCTGCGTGTTCGCCGAGAGACAGATAGCTGAGTGTTTACAGTAATCATCACATTCAGGCATGTTTGCTTCATCTGTGTGTGTGTGTGTGTGTGTGTGTGTGTGTGTGTGTGTGTGTGTCTGTGTGACGGCTGCTTTGTAGTAAGAGACCGAAGAAGCACTTAACCACTCGTAAAAAAGAAAAGACATGAGTTGGGGGAGAGGAGGGGGTGGGGGGGCGGTGTCACACCTCCGATCCTCCGGACGGGTCTCTTTCAGGTTTTTCCACGGAGCTTGGCGACCCGCCAGCATTGATGGAGGGACCCGATGGGGCGGACTGGGTCTCAAACATCAGTCCTGATGAAAGACGGCCGGCGGTGGTGTGAAGAGGCCAATACATCAGGTACAGCTGTCACACAGCTGCAGCGAGGAAGATGAAGGTGTTTTCATTATGTGAGGAGGGTCAGAGGAAATTCCAATCCCGGGTCAAATTCTGGTCTACATGATTAAACAATGGGTCTACGGTATGTCCACAGGTGAGGCGGATCGGGCCGCCACCAGACTTCTATTTCATTGTTTCAGATAACTTTCTAATTAAGAGGTGTGTTTTTTGTTTTTTGTTTTTCTGGGTACAGAAATTATTCAGGTAACCTAAAAGTGATGGGTTTTAAAAATCACCTAGAGAAGGTTCTCTAAAACTCAAACCTTCCTCCAACCACGGAGACCGCAAAAAGATTGAGGTCGTCATGTTGAGGTCTGCAGTGGCGCGCCGCTCCACAGCCCTCTCACGCCTAGGAGAGGGGCGGCGTCCCACTCTGATTGGCGGTGGAGGAAACTGCTTCCACTCCTGAGTAGGCGGCCGTTCTCTGCACCCTGAGCGACAGGTGATCTGAATATCACTCCGATCAAATACCAGGTTTTTTCGCAAGTTTCAGACCCTTCCACCGAACCGATGCTGCATTCCACTGTCAAGCTGACGATGACATCACCTTCTGACCTCTGTTCTACAGATTCATCAATATATGACATAACCTCCATTCCTTCCATTAGCTAGCCTTGAACAGTTCAGGGTATGCAGCCTTTAGAGGGACCTTAAAATAAACTTGCTGTTTGAAATAAAAGCACAGCAGCAAAATGTTTCCATGGAAACAAGAGAAAATAAGATTAGTACAAAAAAATCAATATACAACATACAATTATGTTGTATATTATTCATGTTGTTGTTTTTAAATTAAGAAATTATGAATGATGACATTAGTTGAGATCAAAGTAACAAATTGTGATAAATCAACGCAGGTTTGGTGTTTACTCAGAAACCATTTATATTTTTTTAACGGCACCTTCCCTTAGACAATAGATTGTATAAAAAAATAAAAAAATTCAACTTTCAGGTGATTTAAAAAATTAGTTGAATGAATTACATGCTTTGTCATTTTTTCTGTACGCCAGAAAGTGTTGGTCCTCTTTTATAAAGCATGTATATATATATATATATATATATATATATATATACATGCTTCTACCTTCCTTAGAATGGATCCCCATTGGGAAATGGATCCCCATTTCCCAATGGGGATCCATCAATCCTACCCTCCTACCATCCATCCATCCATTCGTCCGTCCGTCAATCCATCAATCCATCCATCCATCCATCCATCCATCCATCCATCCATACTACCATCCTACCATCCATCCATCCATCCATCCATCCATCCATCCATCCATTGGGCAGCACTCCACACTCCAGAACGTCTTTGTGGAAACAACCATCAGACAGGCCGGGAAGATAATCTCAGACCCCACTCATGTCCTTCACCACGAGTACATGCTCCTCCCCTCAGGCTGATGGTTTAGGGTCCCCACCTGCAGACTCCACCACTTTAAAAAAACTAATTTGTCCCCCGTCCATCAAAGCCCTTATTAACAACCAACCAAGCTTATCCCTTTTAATCTTTATTTTTACTGTGTTACCTGCAGGCATGTTGTTCAAGGCTGTGTGCAATTTACTAATGTAGTCTGAAAGTGTGTGTGTGTGTGTGTGTGTGTGTGCGTGTGTGTGTGTGTGTGTGTGTGTGCGTGTGTGTGTGTGAGTTTTTTTCTTTTTCTTTTAAACGTACATGTTATTTTAGTTTTAGTTTTAATAGCCGTTTTTAATTGTGTCTTTGAGTTTATCTTTGATCTTGATCTTATGAACCAAAATGAATCACAAAAATATTTGCAGTGAGAAGGTTGAAAGATGTTTAAATCTATTGGTGCAGGCGTAAACCAATTAGATGTTAAAGGTTAACGTATTTATATATTTTTTTCATTACATTCAGAATTTTTTATTTTGTCACTGCTGGAATGTTTATGTGTTTATTTATTTGGATCCCCATTAGCTGCCAGTGAGGTGGGAGCCTTCCTCCTCGGGTCCACACACAATAAGACATATAATATATATAAAATCTAATTGTATTTATATAATAATAATAATATATAATTATATAAAACAAGACACTCATATAGAATAATCTCGTATTATAGTCACACAAAATATTGAAAATGACGATTTCTTTGCATATTTTCATACTTCAGGGCATATATATATATATATATATATATATATATATATATAAATATGAATATTATCTCAGATATTCTAAATGTTTGCATAAAATGACAAATCTTTTGTCAAACTTAGATTCAAACAACAGAAAAACGATACAAAAGAAATCCTAATGAAGGAATAAGACTTCCTCGATTAATACTTCCTCCTCAGTGGAGGCTTTGACCCGTTGTGTCCCCCAGGGCTCCATCATTGGCCCCTTTACTCTTTAGCGTATACATGCCGCCTCCTGGAGACGTCGGTTTACAAATGATCTAGAGTAATTTCACGTTAGAGGGTTTGTCGAAGATGATAATGATGATGAGGGAGGTAATAATGTGTTGCTGTTCATTTCTGGGACTAATGTTTCCTAAGAGATGCTTGGCAGAGGCTTTTATTCCGTTTGTAACCTGTTTGCCCAGCGGGTTCAAACCGTCTGTGACAAGAAGTCCTGCAGGTCTGGGCAGAACCTTCAGGTGATTCAAATCCGGATGAGTGTTTCCAAGCAGTGGAAAAAGCACTAACAGTCCAGAAGGAGCAGATCGGAACATTCACGTAACCCGACAGGAAGTGACGACTATGAGGAGATTAGGATTATTTTATTCCCGTGTTGGATCTCTGAACAAAATGTATCATCATCAACAGAACCGACCAGAGAGAACCCGAAATTACAGTTTTATATGATCATTTTATTTAATGAGGCAGAATGGTTATCTAGTTAACTAGATGTTCCACCTCCAGCCTTCTTCATCGCCCTGACGGATGACCCGACATTCTACTTCTAGGGACCGGCATTCGTGTTTCCCTCGTGTTGTGCTGGTGCTGAAGCAGCAGATCATCTCCACGACATTCCACTGACACCTCCATGTTTGAGTTTACGTATGATGTTCTTCTGGTGGAATGACGTGTTTGGATCCAACCGGATGGACCAGAACCAGAACCACTTTCTTCAAACGGTCCGGCTGTCCACACATCGGTCCAGAGACGATTCTCTCAAAAGCTCTGAGGGTCATCAAGGTGTGTTATGGGTAAATTCAGATAAGACTTAATGTTCTTCCGGGTCAACAGTGTCTTTCCCCTCGCCATCCTCCCATGATGCCATTTTTGACCGGTTTCTTTCGTACAGTGGATCAATGAACTCTGACCTTTCCTGAGGCGAGAAAGAATTTTGGAAGCTGGTCCACTTCTGTTCACCATTTTTTCCAAGTCTTCTCCATTTGTAAAGAATGTGTCTCACTGTGGATGGGTGGAGGTCCAAGAACCTTAGAAATAGTTCTGGAACGTTTCCCAGGCTGAAGGATTTTAATCTCCTTCTGGAAGTTCTGTTGATTTTGGCATGGTGTGGAACTGGTGAGACCTTGGAGGCAACTTCCTGCGTCTGAAGATGGTCTAATGATGTAATGATTTCGCTGACCAGAGCTGGTACTGATCAGATGTAGGCGGGTCTAAACCAGGTGGAACCAGTTAATAATGCAGTTTGGTAGTTTCTAAGGGGGCGGAGTCTTTTCCAGACTGATTTCAGTGTTTACATTTAAGTACATTTAATATAAAAGTTTGTTTTCCTCACGCTGTTATTCACCAGAAAAAGGGATAAAAGGTAAGAAAACAAAGACTTCTCTGATTGTCTATAATAATGGCGGCCTCTCAGCGTGCATCATGGGGGGTATTTGAAGTGGACATGAAACAACATGAAAGGCTCTTACATTTAGAATTATATGCCGCTTTAATGTAAAGACGGCGTCCGTCAAACCGGCAACGCATTAGCTGCGAACACGGCTGCGATGTTGTGACAGGTTTTGGACTTGACGCCGTCGTAAACGCCGCGGTGGGTTTGATGCACAGCGATCATATAGTTTGTAATAATAACGGAGGCGGAACAAAGAGGAAGACCGTGATTTACCGCTGGCAGGAAGGCATGAGAGAGAAACCCACTGCAAACACCGCGACCATTTCTGCAACCGCGTTCACACAGGAGAAAAATAATACCATCCGCCGCGTTTACTGGACTGACTGTTTACTGTAAAACAGGCTGAACAGCCGCAAGAAGCGCTTTCTGCACAGGCGTCACACGAAACAAGCGTCAGATGACAGCATGAAAACATCAGAACGTGGCGAGGACAGGAGCAAAACAAAATGTTGAGCTAACCTGATCCATGCTATCCACACAACTTTATTGAAAATTTGTTTTGTGTTTTTGGGGAAAGCCTCTGACCGTGTCCCCCGGGGGGTTCTGTTGGGGGTACATGGAGATTATGGGGTACCGGGGCTATCCGGTGTCTATATAACCAAAGTGAGAGCTGAGTCTGTATCCTCGGCCGAAAGTGAGACACGATTTCAGTGAGAGTTGGACTCTCCCAAGGTTCCGTTCTTCATATTCATCGACAGGATGTCAAGGCACAGTCGGGTCTGGAATGGGGAGCATGGAACCACATCTCGGCTGTTTGCAGATGATACTGTCCTCTTAGCTTCATCAGTCCGTGACCTCAAACGGTTTTGCAGGTCTGAAGCGGCTGGTACGAGAGTCAGAACCTCCGAATCTGAGGCCACAGTTCACTACCGGGGAACGGTGGACTGTCTCCTCTGGGTTGGAGGTGAGTCGCAGCCTCAAGCGAATGAGTCTAAGTATCTTGGTGTCTTCTTCTCGAGTGATGGGAAAATGGACTGTGTGATGAACAGGCGGGTCGGTACAGCATCAGCTTTAGGGCAGGTGTTGCATCAGTCCGTTGCGGTGGAGAGAGACCTGAGTCATGCGGCAGAACTCTCAATTTACCGGTACGTTCCAACCCTCACCTATGGTCATGAGTTCTGGGTAGTGACGGAAAGAATGAGGTCAGAATGAGAGAATGAGGAAACAAGCAGCTCAAATGAACTCCTTCGAAGGGCGGCTGTTCGTAGAGATAAGGTGAGGAGCTCTGACATCTGGAGGAAGTTCGGAGTAGAGCCGATACTCCCTCACGTCTAAAGGAGCTAGTTGTGGAGGTTCAGGCGTATGATCAGGACGCCTCCCTCATTGGAGAGACTTGGTATCTCATCTGGTCCGGGAACTCCTCAGGATCCCACAGAAAAAGCTGGAGACGGTTGCTTTTGGGAGGGATGTCTGGAATCCCTTTATCAGTCTGCTGCCACCGCAACCCGACCCTTGGACCAGCAGAAGAAAAACGGACGGATGAACGGATGAGAAGTTTTTATCTATTTAAGGAAAATGTCCATAAAAGCTCCTGTTAATGCTAGAAAATGAGGATTGATCCAAATTTAAAGGGACTTTCCCAACATTTCCAACAAACAAACAACATGTCATCAAGATGAGCCGACGATGAGCTTCCTGCGATGGTTCTTGTCAGCGACAGCGACCACTCAGATCCATCAGGAAGAATTCTGTTTTTTTTACCCACAATGCATTCACCGTTGAGTTTTTTAGCTGGTGTCTCTCAGTCTCTCCACTGGACCCACTGCAGATAAGAGAGAGGGAGTCATCAGCTCAACACAAGCCAGCTGTGCTAATTAGACCCTCTCTCACCAGCGCCGTTCATCCAGTCATTTTTCCCTCCCTCTCTCCTGCTAATGATGTCACCAACCCCCACTGCCAGCTTTCTGAGATACACTGTGGTGGAATGTAATGAGCAGCTGTGGCTCAGGAGGTAGGGTGGTCTTACACTTATGTGTGTCAGTGGTTCTATCCATGCCGAACTTTCCCCGAGCCAGAAACCAAATCCCAGTTTGCTCCCACTTGCTGTATGTCAGTGAATGGATGACTGGATGAATGGATGACTGGGTGAATGGATGACTGGATGAATGGATGAATGGATGACTGGTTGCCACTCCTGAAGAACAGGCACAAAAAGAACACAGTCATAGTCTCGACATTTCCCCCGGGGGCACCACACAATCTAAAACCACATCTGGCCTACCTGGCAGGGAAAGGCAGTCTGTGTGAAGTGGAGGGCAGAGGAGGACAGACTTAGCTCATCCTCCTCTGGAGGAGGGATCTACTCGATCGATTTTATGTATTTCATTGTGCTTCTTCATGCTATTTTGCTACTGTGGCACCTTTAAAGGTGTTGGGATGTTTTAGGTAACAAATCACCATCTTGTCCTGGAGTTGATGTGTTGGACGCTGGAAAATTGAGGATCTGAATCACTTTGACATGGGCCAAATTGTGATTTCACTACTGGGTCAGAGCGTCTCCAGAAGTGTTGGTCTTGTAGCGTGTTCCAGGTCTGCAGTGGTTAGTACCTACCAAAGTGGTCTAAGGACAAAAGTTAGCCCCTGTTGTCCAATCCCGCTTAAGAGGTACTGTAGCACAAATTTCTCAGTAGTTTAAAGTTCTGATAGAAAGATGTCAGAACTCACACTGCATCACAGAACTGTGATAAAAGACCTGTACAATATTAGGGAGGTGGTTAAAATGTTATGGCTATTCTGTGTAAAAAGAAAAAGAAAAAAAAAGGCCGGTAGACGTGAGTGTGTAAAGTTGTTGTCTCTACATGTTAACGCTGTGATGGATCGGCGACGTGTTCAGGGCGCCACCGCTTCTCGCCCATCGTCAGCTGGAATGGGCTCCGGTCCTGAACGGGACAAGCAGACACAGGAAATGGATGGATGGGTGTTTCCCAAACATCAAGACCGCTTTAAACCTAAAGGGAAGGACAAGACGACCCTTTGGTGAATCCAAAGTACGTCAGACCACAGAAGAAGAAAGTCACCAATCGAGAGCAGGTGTGATGTCACTGGTTCTTCCATCCGCTCCTTCATGAAGATCCCTCACAGTGAACGTTCTCTTTACCTGTGACGGCAGTAACGGGAGTCGACATGAAGTTCACCATGGAATTCTCACCGACCTGCAAGACGTCAGACTTTGGTCCAAACAGGACCGGATGGAAAACATCTGCTGCTTCAGTCCGGGCCGACGTCTCCCTGTCTCATCTTCGCATGTGAAGTCCAGTAAACCTCGGGCGGTGGAGCGGGCCGTGGAGCTGTTACGGCGTGAAGAATTTAAAGGACTCGCACATAAACCCGCCCCTCTTCTGGATGAGATCCTGCAGACGCAGAATCCACTGGTGTTCTGGTGTTGGCCCGGTAGCCTAAGAAACACATCAACCTAAACATCTATATGAAACACAACACAGCTGCAGGAGTGACTCACTGCTGCTGTGTGAGCGTGTGTGTGTGCGCGTCTATGTGTGTGTGTGTGTGTGTGTGTGTGTGTGTGTGTGCGTGTGTGTGTGCGCGTGTATGTGTATGTGTGTGTGTGTGTGTGTGTGTGTGTGTGTGTGTGTTGAAATAACTTAGCTGTAAACAGATGCATATCGTTGAAATGCCTATCGTCGACAGATGTTCTCACTGAGCAGTTCAAACTTGTTGGATGGACATGAAGGATGTAAACAGAAATCCCCAGAACTAGCACCGCTCTCGCCCGGCCTCCACTCAGCGCTCCGTGAAGCGGACCCCGGATCAGGCGCTGCTCTCCTCCCCGTCCCGTCCTGGTAATTAGGTTTACTGGAGCCGGCTCAGCCTCAATCCCGCTCCCTTTCCCACCAAAAATAACCTGGTGCTATTTCGGTGCAGGTGCTAGTGCCAGGGCTTAGTTGGTTCAACTCGCGCACCTCCTTAAGAACCTTTTTGCTATTCCACTGGCAAGGAGCCAAGTCAGAGCCACGTCATTACGTCACCGTATAACGAAACCGGTCCTTGGCTCTAGACCAGCAAACAGTTGGTGCTAGTTTGGAACCAGTTTTGAGAGCCAGGAGCTGGTGCTTAGGCTTTCGAAAAAGCAAAGAACTGGTACTAAGAAAGTCTCTGGCTGAGAACTAGCCCTGGAACCAGCTTGGTGGAAAAGGAGTATGTGTGGGAAGGATCAAATGCAGGAGCTCATCCAAAGTTCAAGGTCAGGAGAGGGGGAGACGGGAAGATGACGTAATAAAAACATAAGGTGTTAAAAGCAGAAGTGGTTTATAACTTATTTTTGGGGCTTTTTCACATCACTTCATATGTTCATATGTTTGTCGTGTCCTGAGACGTTCTCTGAGTCCTGCTTGACTCATGAGCCCCACTAGGGGCGGCGGTGGCAGCCAGAAGAAAAAACTCTCAGAAAAGTCAAGAAAACAGAAACATCTTCATCAATTTGCAGCATTTGGAAAATGCACCGTGTTTCCAGAGGGCACTTAAAAATGACGCACACATGTAATCTAAGTTTTTCTGGGCTTTTCTGTTTATTTTGACGTTGTGATGTATTTATAGCTCATTTCCCCGACACCGCTGACGGATGGCTATCTCCAGTAACACGAGTCCCAACCACGGCCAAAACGAGCTCGTCTTCTTGTGTGCATCATTATAAAGTGTCCTCTGGAAACACTTCCATTGTGTTGTGGCTTTTGCGCCTTATTTTCTTAATTTGTCGTGTGGTAGAATTAGATGTGGGTTCTCAGAACGCTGCCCGAGTGTCGTCATAATGATGATGTTTGCTCTTGTTTTGTTTGTTTGCTCTTGTTTTGTGTGTTTGCTTGTGTTTTGTGTGTTTGCTTGTGTTTTGTTTGTTTGCTCTTGTTTTGTGTGTTTGTTTGTGTTTTGTGTCTTTGCTCGTGTTTTGTGTGTTTGCTCGTGTTTTGTGTGTTTGCTTGTGTTTTGTGTGTTTGCTCGTGTTTTGTGTGTTTGCTCGTGTTTTGTGTGTTTGCTCGTGTTTTGTGTGTTTGCTCGTGTTTTGTGTCTTTGCTCGTGTTTTGTGTGTTTGCTCGTGTTTTGTGTGTTTGCTCGTGTTTTGTGTGTTTGCTCGTGTTTTGTGTGTTTTCTTAAGCTGCAGCCTGTTTCATCACAGTTGCTTTCACAGAAAGAGGGTTATTGGTTCCGACCCGTCTCTGGATTTGGGGCCTCTTTGTTTGTATCTGTGTCATGTGACAGGTTATGACTACCAACGATGTCTGCTGGTACTGCTACGTTGCTGAGATGTTATAAAGGTTGCAATCTGAAACTTAACTGCTGGATGCCACTAAATTTTACACATCTCCTCTTTAACACACCTTTAATACACCTGAAAGTCCATTTCCCTGCAGGTGCAGAAGCCCAACACTTGTTAATGGAGACCCTCCATGATGTAGAGACCACCAACACGACAACAATCTTTACATAAAATGGTTACTTATATGACATCAGAAATTGATTTACAGGTAGTAAATCACTGACCACCATCCTAATGGTCGACTATTTTATTTGTAAACACGCCATTGGTCATATTCTGTGATGATTTGGTTGATTTTGAAAATATACACCGCCATCTACTGGTCTGGCATATGTACTACAGCGTTTTAATTGGGGTTTTTTTGGATCAGTGTAGACGAGGATCGTTTTCATTACGTCGTCATGTGAAGGCATTACTTTTACAAGGGTGATTGTTCGTAACGTGTTGATATTTCCTGGATTATTCCAAGAGACGTTAAATTAATTCAGTTGAATGTACATTATGTGCTGAAGTCTAAAAGCAGAATAACAAAATTATCATGAGGAATTTCTTTCTTCTCTTCCGGCTCACACCAGAGAAGAACGAGAGTGAGAGAGCATTAAATGACTTTATTGTATTTTGTGTGCGGCTTCAAAAACCCATTTCTCTCCTGTCTTTTATCAATATTACAACCGCCTGAGGATGAGGAGACGCCCGCAGTCGCAGCTTACAGGTTGTCTCTGTGGCGTCTGGGTGGATTTAATGGCCGAGCGGCGGGAGAGCAGCAAAATCAGCAAAACGTGTCTTAAAAGCAAAAAAACAGGGCAGTGAAAGGCAGAGAGCTTCTCCTCACCGCATTGACAGGAGGAAGGAAAAAAAAAGGCCCGCAGCAAAGTCACAAGAACAAATAAAAGCAGGCAGATGAAAAGAAGGAGACGGCGCATGATGTTTAAAACAGGTAGAGAACGTGGCGACGAACAGAGTCGATGGCACAATGACGTCATGCTTCTCCTAGAGCCTGGATAGCTCAGTCGGTAGAGCATCAGACTTTTAATCTGAGGGTCCAGGGTTCAAGTCCCTGTTCAGGTGGCTGAGGATGAGGATGTAGACCTGCTGTCTGCAAAACAGAATGTTGACAGTTCGATCCCTATTTGTGTTTTGGGGTCCTTGTGAAAGACCCTGGAGAACACATCTTTTCTCTGCTGCTCCTCACGGACACCAACCTCACAATGTTAAGTAGTAAGTAACGATAAATCTTTAAACCCATCGTTGTGTAAATGTTTTCATTTACACAACGGAAGAGACGAGTACCCCAAAGTTGTTTGTTAGAAATGGGTCTTCGGCATTTAGATAGGACAGATGGAGGTTTGTTATTGAACCAGTTACCATAAGTAGCATATCACGGGTCATGGGGAGGGGCTGGAGCCAGTCCCAGCTGACATATTGGGGTACACCCTGGAGACGTTGTCAGTTCTCTTCACTGACAGACCAACCTGAAACCAAAAGGGAACGTAGAGTCCAAAGCAGATCCAGTTCTGGTTCTGGTAGTTTAAGTATTTCATGGTGTTGTTCAAGAGTGAGAGGAAGAGGAGCGTGAGAAGGGCAGGTTGATAAGGATGAACTCCAGCGAAGCCTCCCTTTGGAGGTTTTCCAGGCATACTGAAGTGGGAGGAGACCCCCGGGGTAGACCCAGAACTCACTGGTGGGTCTATATATCTCATCTGGCCAGGGAACGTGTCGGGATCCTGGAGACCGTTGCTGGGGAGAGGGACATTTGGAATGCCTTTGCTTGGCCTGCTGCCAAAGCGTCCGACTCTGGATTAGCTGAAAAAAGTGGAAATGGATTGCGAGAAATCAACCGTCTGAATTTTCAGTATTATCACTTTTGCGAAATTGTTGGTGAATAAAACATTTTCTCCATTTTTTTTTCTGAATGTAGACGCTGAAGAGAAACCAGGGTACCGGACCAAACCAGACGGTCCAGTGGCGAGTTGGCCAGCCTTCGGAACCCCTTCTTAATCTACCCCTTAATCCAGATCCACTCAAATATTTAACGAGTTCATCTGTGCGACATGCAGAACCCTCCCACCAAATTTCATGAAAACCATGTTTCTTCCCGGAGGGGGCTGGATCCCAGACTGGATCTAAACAAAACACTATAATGAGCACTTAAAAAGTTCCAGGAGGGAACGAGCTGCAACCACCAGGATCCGATCAGAGAGATAGAGAAAGATGGGTGGGGAGGTGGAGTGGGCGAAGGCAGGGGGGGGGGGGGGGGGGGGGGGGAGTGCATCCCTACCTTCCGGAGAGGTCAGGGTCAGTAAACAGATGATTCATAGTACAGATAATATTCTGGTAAATACACAGCAGGAGAGGGAGGTGGGAGTGGAAGGTAGAGCCGTCGGCTCGGAGTGCAGAAGTGTTTTCATGTTTAGGCTCAGAGAGAGTTGCCCGTGGGCGATTCATTAAATCTGTTGAAATGCGGTGTGGAAACCTCCCTGACGGAAGAACAACATCACCTGAAGTGTTCGTCTGCACAAACCTGGACAATGTTTCCGGGATTACCTGTCGACATGATTCACTAAATTAATTCACAAATGAAGCGGTACACCCAAAGTAAAAAAGTAGTCCATTATCTTCCCGCCCTCATTTGGAGCCAATCCCAGCTGACGTTAGGCGAGAGGCGGGTTCGCCACCAACAAATCACCAATTCATCAAATAGTCGGGACATAGAGAGAAAATCGACCTTTCACACTCATATTCACACCTACAGGCAATCAAAGTCACAAATTCACCTGTAATGCATGTTTCTGGACCGAGGCGAGAACCCAGAGAACCCAGAAGAACCCAGAAGAACCATAAAACCCTTTGATTGTGAGGAAACAGGCAACAGGCGTTCTGCCAAGCGACTTGTAGGGCGAAATCCAAGTCTCCAGAAACACGTATGGATTGATTGATTGATTGTTTCCCTACTTCCCTACTTCACATGTCATCAAAATCAGTTCAGAACATTATGACCAGGGCATCGAGTGTGGGACCGTTGTAAGAAGGTTCTGGGTCGAAATTCGCCTTGGAACCTGGGGTCTGTGAGGGTTCTCTCCGGGAACCCCGCCCTCCTCCAACAGTCCGAAAACCTGCCATTATGTAACTGGGACAAAGTAAAATAACACAAAATAAGTCTAATCTTGTTGTTCTTGTTGTTGTTTTGGTTCCACCTGACTACCAGGACCTCCAGCATCTTCTTCCTCTTGTTTTTAAGTGATCTCCTACTAAGCCCCTCCTCATTCCTCCTTTGCTGATGCTTTTAACCATCATCCATTAACTGCCATCTGTGTGGTCTGCGATGGATTCCCTCATGGCTGCATTGAAGCCTCGTCACTCGTCCACAGCCAGCTGGGATTGGTTCCAGCCCCTACAACCATGTCACGGGTAATGAGGTTAATGAACTCATTACCACTATACTTCTAAACTCCAGGGTCAGGGAGCGACATGACGGGGGTCAAATAATCACGGTGCTGTTGCTTCTAAGTAGTATGACATAATGGTCTGAGGTCAAGACATCAGGTAGAAATCTTCTCTGTTGCACCTCAAGCTGAAAACATCATCATCGTCATTATCTACCTTCGCTGTGCCAACTTTCCATCGGCGAGGGAGGGAGCGAATCACAGAGGCCCTGTTGGTGGTCCACCAGAGAGGATTTAAATGACCAAAAAAGTGTTTATAATATATATATTATTACATTAAAACTCAGTGTGATTTAAATGATCATTATTATTATTTACTGATCTGAGCTGTTCGGAGTAAAACTGCTCTTTTTCATAGTTTTCATAGTTCTCCGTTTTCAATCTTGCACATTGCGTTTACCATGACGCTTTATTTGACGTCACCTCACAGCCCAGCGGTGACGGGTTGGGATGACGACGTCAGAATCGATGCGCTGAACGACCTCGTGCAGGCGTTGCCCTGTTTCGACCTTTAAGTCACATGTTGTCAGGATTTCACTCAGGTCACATGTTTCAGCAGTTTACATTCATTTCTAATTAGTCATGTGGAAGTATTGTCACTTTGCACAGCTGTAGATATGCCTAATTTGTTTTATTCAACCAAGCCTTGATTACAGATGTGATTTAAAAGTTTGGGTGGGCCAAAGTTTTTTAAGTTTGGGAATGAATGGAGAAGAAAACGTTCCTTTTTGAGTGGAATGTCCTTTAGAGGCTGAAAACTGTAATCATCCGTACGCGACACCGTTTTCTAAGTTGATGTGCAGATGCTTGAATAAAGGGCGAGTCCACCTCTTCTTCTGTTGTTTAGGAGGAAAGTGTAACAACGATCTTTGTTGGCTGACATTCTGTCGGCACGTTGGGGAGTAGTTAATGACTTCATTGTCATCGTTAGATGAGCTGAATTACTTTCTGCATGCAGGTTAATTTTCAGCCCCTTCAGTTTCCAGATGGACACACACACACACACACACAAACACACAAACACACGCACAGAGGAATTTCATGCCATCCTGACCTGCCCAGACTCCCTATGTGGAACTACTCCAGCTCTCTGACTGATGACTGTGATTATCTGCTGAGCTTCCTCTGTGTGTGTGTGTGTGTGTGTGTGTGTGTGTGTGGTGTTTGGCTCATTTCCAGGAGCTGTACAGTCCATCAGGCTATACTGTCCTCACTCACTCCTACACAGAGTAGCCTACATGTTTGTGTGTGTGAATATATACGGGCTTCAGCTCCCAACCAAATGTCACATTTATAAACCGAGTTAAACTTTGCGTCGGATGTGCGAACACTCTTTCAGAACTTTTAGTTCTCCATTTCCACTTTCTTCAGCTTATCTGGAGTCGGGTCACGGCGGCAACGGGCCAAGCAAAGCATTCCAAATGACCCTCTCCCCAACAACGGTCTCCAGAACATCCTGCGGGATCCCGAGACGTTCCCTGTCCAGATGAGATCCATAGACCCATCTGTGAGTTCTGGCTCCAGTAAGGCGGTGGGGTATGGCTTGGGGCCCGTCCTGCCCCGTGCCACAGCACTGCCGGGTGTTCCGGATGATGGATGTAAAGGTGTAACATTTAATGGTATTTATATTTTTGTAATAAATTAAGTATAACATTGATAACTCTGCAGAAACAAGAACATTTTAAGTACGTTTAAGTTTGGGAATTCTGACAAATAGAGGATCAAACTCATTATTGAGTAGAAGAAGAAGAAGAGCGACGCAGCGAGAACCTCGCCGTCAAAGAAGGGAAAATATGACAACCGGACTTGTGAAACCACTGGAAGGAAAACTAGGACGACTCCATGGGCTCCAGTGTCCAGTTCTGGGTCGTCATTGGAAAGTGTCAGAGGTGAAGTTTAGCTATAATTTAATTCCCTCACCTCTTAAAACCCAAGAGGAAGAAAGTTCTTGCCGGCCAACTACTCTGTGGTGTGAGAAATATGTGAATTTTGTGGTTGCAAATTTTGATATATGGAGGATCGTACTTATATCGCATAAGAAGAAGCAACGACTGAAGCACGTTTTCACGAAGGACACTTTTGTACTTTGCCTGGTTCATTTCCCCCTTACCCTTACAACCCCCCCTCCAACTGCAGGATGCTGCCTCCACCATGCTTCACTGTTGGGATGGTGGAGGGATGGAGATCTCCATACAGGATCTATGGAGATCAGCCAGAGTGATCAGGATTTTGGGAACCTTTAATGCGACCAACATATTTGTTGCAGCCTTTCCCGGATCTGTGCCTCCCCCGCAGTCCAGTCTCTGAAGTTCTGCTGGCAGCTCCTCCCACCTCATTTCTTACTTTTGCCTCTGAACTACATCGTTTAGCTGGAGCTCATACAAAGACGTAGATGGAATTTACCACAGGTGGCGTCAAATCAAGACGCAGAAACATCTCAAGATGATCCAGAGAAAATGGGAGGAACCTGAACTGGGTTTTATGTCAGAGCAAAAGGTCTGAATATTCGTGTATATTGTCCTTTTTGAGGCAGATGCAAAACAAAAAATCCATTTTGGTTCTGATACGAGGGGCTATGGATAGACGAGGGAACAAAAATGAATTTAAATGAGTTAAGCATAAGGCTGCAACATAACAAAATGTGAGAAAAAAAAATGAAGGTCTGGATATGTTACATAATGACCTTTATATCCATGTTGACCCCCCCCCTCTGTTCTTGTGTAGGGTAAAGGTTGAAGGGGGCTGTGAATTCCATGTACAGAATATACTATGCAGCTGGTTGTATGGGGTGCTATTTAGGAGAATAATAATAGGAAGTCATTAAAAATATGTTCTAGTCCTTTCTTCTCATGGTTTGGGGGGATTTGGTAGGACAGGTTTTGAATTTCATCCCCCCATCTTTAATCCCACTGGTTTCTGCTGGCTGGTACGGGGGTGGAACGGAGCCAGCATCAAATGGTGACCATCTGACTCCAATTTGGACCCTGGCAAATAAACTTTGTGCATTACTGTCATCAATTTCACCTGGAAAGACTTTGTTGCGGCTTCTAATGAGCGGGAAACAGTCGGAATACCAGGAAAGAGCAAAACAGAGACTCGGGTCAGTGATGTTGACTCACGGGGAAAGACACGACTACTAGGAGGAGCAGAGATTTCTTCAGAAAGTTCACTCAGATGAACTCGTGCATGAAGTATTACACAAAGCCTTTGTTAAAAAACAAAAAGGAGTCAATTTTAACCCGTAAGAACTTAGATCTAATTCTCCTTACATGAAAGATGAAAGGGGAAAAAACATCATAGACTAAACAGGCCAGAATATATTTCTGTAATTATTCTTGAGATGTTAACCCTGATCTGGAATCTGTGAAGTAACATCAGGCTTATACCTTTTTTTTTTTCCTCATTTGAAAGTAAATCAGCTTCTTAGTGGGTTTGTTGTTGTCGAAGATCATTTACTGTTGTTTACATCGATGCAAGTTATATTGGATTGGATTAAGACTTGGGACTTTGCTGATTAAGTTTTACAAGAAGAAAACAGAAAAGTAACCGAAAACCAAGTAGTTTAGTGTCAAACTATTGGAAATATGTAATCAGAACTGGATTAATGTCATTCATGACGTCTTATTCCAGCATTAGAATTGTTAAATGGATTGAAATGTACATTCCTTTGGTCACAAGAAGGAACATCTCACCAAAAATAAAAAATAAACTTCATTTCAAAACAATCTTCTTGCATACAGAGGTGGAAGAGAAGCTCTCAAAACATTACATTTGATATTCTTTCATCAATCTCCTCCTCGGCATCCTCTGTTTCAGAGATGTGTACGTCTGCTGCCACCAGCTGGCGGAAACAGGAACTGCATCCTGTCACTTAATGATCCTTTTATTTTTAATACACAGTACAGCTTTAATGTTTATATTAAATCAGAGAGATAAGCACTATAACATACCTTACAAACCAAAAACTCTTTATATCTCAGGGAGAAACGAAATCAAATGACATTAAAAAAAAAAATGTTGTAACACTAGTGGACAAAAACATTCTTTAAATAACAGAACTGTACATTTTAATAGGAAACTAAATAAAAAAAGAAACCAAAAAAAGAAAAAGAAAAAGTAAGACACCAAAAATGAACAAATACATGAAATAGTCAGAGGGGGTTGGACAGTCAGTACAGAAACAGAGCTAAAGGGAAGTGATTACTAACTGGTTACTGCTGGAATATGAAACTTGAAAATGTAAGGCAGCAGAAGGCAGGCGCTCAAGATGGCGGCCGACAGACGGAGACGGACTCCATGAAGGAGCGTTCCATGTCTCGCCCACCGTCCTCCCGAAAAAGAGCAGGTAAAATTGAATATAAAGTCGTATAAAACAGCCCCGTGAAAACCCTGACACCCCTCGCCATTCTGTATTTGACAAATAATCTCTTTGATATACTCAGACAGAACCTGCAGTCCACACAGCGTCACAGGCGACGTGATCGTCTGAGAGTGAAAAATAAAACGGTGCCACGCACCACGTCGCTCGGCGATCCTCTCAACTGTCCATTGCAAACATTCTTATTCTCCGACTGGTGACCCGTGACATGCGAAGGAGCAGACGCTAACAGGTTAAGGATCGACCCGGTGGACACTGGACAAATGTAATATTGTTATTTCTAGCTGATTTCAACAAAACCAAAATAACCCTGAAAGTCATGTGACACTGCATAATGTACAAGTCTCGCCTGCTCAACAGGTGATTGGGGGGAAAAAAAAGTTGCATAGCTAAAGGAGCAAATTTTTGCTCCGAATCAGCAGTGAGTCGGGATCGGGCGTTTTCAGGAGGAAGACAAGGAAAGAGTAAGATGAAAGAAAAAGAAGGAGAAGACTAAATGAGAAAAAGAAAAAATAAGGTTCTGGGCCAGAATTATTCTTAAAACTTCAAGTCATGTCTGTAATAAGTGAAGAGCATTTTATGCCAAATCCATATGTGGAATACATAATTGATTTCCAAACTGGATCAGTTGGGGCCCGGGTTAACAAATACCGGTACTGTTAGCTAGCAGGGTACCCACCTATGGATAGAAACAGGTGACCCGTATTGCCGACCCGGAAAGGGAGCAGCCTAAAAAAGAAGAAGAAGAAGAAGAAGCGGGGAAAACTTCAGGATCCCCAACGTTTAAATATCTGGTATGTTTGAATAGGAGATTTAAGGAGTTTATTGTTCATCAAACAAAGAGAATTATGGGGATTTGTCCTCCACTGGGCCAACAAGTTAAAAAAAAAGGTTGCAAACCTGGAGAACATAGGACGGATTTGTTATGGATTCCTAATACTTAGACGGGTCACCATGGCAACACCATCAGGATTAAATCCAATTGAGGAAGTCTGTCAAAAGTCTGATTCTCATGTGAAAGGGAGATTTCCTGCTAAGGATAATAATAATAATAAATAATTGGTGAGCTGCCCGGTCCCTAAGAATAGGTTTTTACTAAAACAGACAGTAGGGGGCACTCAATGCCCCGACTGGTCGACTCCTTAGATAATCAAGTGTAAATAAGAGCTCTTTACAAAAAACACAAATGTAAGACCACGTGGTCAAAGTCAGGAAAATAACATTTCTTACCATTATTTCAAAATCAAACACCCGTTGCTGGTGTTTTAAATTTGTGTGTGTGTGTGTGTGTGTGCGTGTCGACTAGATTAGTCATGGCTTCATTTAACTTCTTTGGGTTATCAGGTACAAAAAAAAAAAAAGCAGTATAAAAATATCTCTGTCTACAGACTTTGAACCAATTAGTGCAAAAGGAGGTTAAGTGCAACATTACATGATGTCCGATGTCCACGCGTTTACAGTCTGCTCTCCCTGACCGGTGGGCCACCGCGGAGGGGTGAGGCTGGGGGGTCGGAACATGAGGACAGAAAGCCGGGTGCTAAAAACATGTTTACGACATCATTGATCCACAGTAGCACAGTGCATGCCCTTATTCACGACATTTAAAGTTCAGTATAAGAAGTGCTGTTACAGGTCAGTACAAAACGTAAAATCAAAATCATCCAAAAACAACGGCCCGAAAAAACGACCCGGAACACGAAGGTCTTTTCTGTGTGATGGTTTTTCTCCATTAGAGTCCGCTGGAGGGAGAGTCAAGTGAGACATAGAGGGGGGGTCCGACGTCCAAATCATGAGGAACAAATAAGAACATTTATTCTCTCTCACTCTCTCTCAGAATTTTTTTTTCCTGAATTCGAAATTAAAAACTTTATATATCTCAATAGTTAAAATCTCATCTTTTGTAAACAGTTTGCCCTTTTTGTTTCTAGTCTGAAAATATATTCTAATCTGAATTTGAGGCTTATATACTCTAAATGTATATATACACTCTACATGTATATATATATAGATATATATATCTATATATATATATATATAGATATAGATATAGATATATATATATATATATCTATATATATCTATATATATATATCTATATATATATCTATATATATATATATAGATATATATATATCTATATATATATATCTATATATATCTATATATATATCTATCTATATATATATATATATCTATATATATATATATATATATATATAGTTATAGATCTCTGAAAAAAAAAGAAAAAATTGGAAACCACGGGTGAAGCAATACATTTAAAACAAAAAACCTCTGATCCCGTTAATCTTCATTTCCACCATGATTGTTCAAGGGCCTGAAGAAGAGTTGTACACATCAGCGTCTCCGGGGGTCGCTAACACTAACTCCACAACCTTATATATCTATATATATAGATATACCCATATATATATATATATATATATATATAGATATATCTATATATACACACATATATATTTATATATGTGTGTATATATATATAGATATTAAGAAATTGTATGTCGACATTTCTGCCGCTGTTCAGGGCTGGACTCTTAAAACGGTTCCCGGTGCAGAGTTCAAACCCAAGCCTGCATTAATCCATCTCATGTACAACAAAGTCTGAGTTACGTGAGCTTGAGGTGTGGGAGTAACTTTTGCATGAAGCCGGTGTAAACAGAGTTTGTTCACAAGTCTTGTGTGTGTGTGCGTGTGCTTGTGTGTGTGTGTGTGTGTGTGTGTGTGTGTGTGTGTGCACGACTGTGCACGTGTTCTTTCACACTGAATGGGTCTTAGTGGCGGTGACTGCATGCACAGATGCCCTGCAGAGGTTGTTTACATGCATATTCAGATTTTTACACGCAATACACTACGGATCCAAGTGTATGTGTGTGTGTGGGTTGTTGTGTGTGTGTGTGTGTGTGTGTGTGTGTTCTTGACACCTGTGACGCTCATTATGTTCAGAGTCTGTCACTGCGGAACGTATCCTCGACCGACGGGTCCGGCAGCACCATGTCGGGATCACTGAGCATGCTCAGACCGTCCAGGCTGAGGGGCTCGATGCGCAGCTCGTCCTCCAACGGGAAGCCTCCCTCCGAGTCAAAGCACTCGGGCACCGTGCAGAGGGCGTTGCTGATGTCCTTCGAGAGGTTCGGGTTGGAGTCATCTGAGAGATAAACAGATGATGGTGGGTGAGTGTTTCCGTCTGGACACAAAACACTCCAACAGATGCACTACACTCATGGCTCGTCCTTCTGGGAGACGCAGACCAAACCCCTCAGACCTCATGGATCCATCTTCTCTTTCCTCCTGCATTTATGTTCACCTGAAAGACAAGCTGCTGAGCACAGACACGTCTTTGGTTTGGCCCCTCTCTGAAATAGCGTTTGTGTGAAGAGAGAAAAATCAAGAGAACCTTCTCATCCCTCTAGAAAGAAGGATTCCTCCTACAGCAAAGAACAGCACAGCGCCTTTGCTGCTGGTGAAAACACGATTAGCAGCCAGTCTCACCTTCAGACAGAGGTCATTATTCCGTCTGCTAAATTATAGCCCCAAAACTCGGCTTATATATCATGAGTATTACCCCTAAGATGTCCCCAATCCCCTGCGTTGTACAAGCAATACCCCTGATTGAACTCCTCAAATCATATGAGAAACCTTTTTATATATAAAATAGTAGTGAGTAAAATATGATTGTATATATATATATATATATATAAATATACAAGATAGATCTGCTGGTTTCGATTCTCATGCATCAAATCTGAATTAAATTGGACTGATCGTTGACAAATGAAGGCCCATAATCCTTTGGAGATAAAGCCGCCCGTGGTGTCGGGAATATAAAACCATCATTTCTCAAAATTAATCCAGTTCTTCCTCACACTAAGGTTTATTAGGGTACGAAATCTGGAGATGATCCACGACACAGTTTTTGACTTGTAAGATCTTGTAAGAGTAAGATCTTGTAAGAGTAAGATCTTGTAAGTTGTAACACTGGACGCCCATTCCCAGCCAACAAAAACATAAAATCCAAATGTCAGTGTTCAGAAGGGAAAGAGTCAACAAACACAATCCCAGTTCATGTTGACTAATCTCAGCTACACAAATATATTTCTGCCCTGTCCTATCAGCACGCTAACTTTTCGGCCTAGTGGCCTTCTTCAATGCATGACAGAATCTGTGATACCTCCTGAGGTCACAAAGACTTCTTTCTTATTTATATGAGCATGACAGAAATAGGAGATCAGGCAGCTTCTAAACAGGAAATGTCACTCGATTGGCTGAGACGGTCACATGAAGATACCTCCCGAGGTCACAAAGACTCCTCTCTTCTGAGTTCCTTTTTAATCATTTCAATTGACAAAACAAGTTTAGCCTGT
The DNA here is from genome assembly GCA_009660295.1 of Lophius piscatorius. NCBI lineage: Eukaryota > Metazoa > Chordata > Actinopteri > Lophiiformes > Lophiidae > Lophius > Lophius piscatorius. The sequence goes on from VRLP01000878.1 coordinate 144,464, forward strand.
AGCTGGACATAATCATCAGATCCTGGGTTAAGTCTCGGTTTCCTGTTCCAGGCTTTTTATGGCTCCTTTGTTTTTTTGCTCTCCGTCTTTTTGACTTTTCAATTATTTCTTCCAAGTCCAGCGAACATTTTTGAGTCATCGCGTTAACGCGAAGGATACGTGGCGGACGCAGTGGCGATGCCATGATGTCCCAGGAGTTTCGGGGACATAATAAATTTCTGCTAGTATTTCTTTTTTGTACTCTAAAGCTGCAACCAGCCGTAAATGCAGTTTGTTAGGGGCAAATACATTTGAAGGCAGGTTTTTTATTAGGGAAAATTTCTGGTTCAACAAGTAGAATTATCAATATGACGTCCAATTTTGTTTTCTCGTGTTGACTTTGTTGTATGTGAAATTTAGTTTGAAATGAGATTCACAGGACGGGGTAAAACCATTCTTCACAGTAATGCAGATCATTTTCTTTAAAAAAAACAAAAACAAAAAACTATTAAGTATAAATCCCCCTAGTGTCAGTTGAGAGAAAAAAATAATCCTTATGTAAATCTATGGCTGTGCGCACAGATTATGAACCCATGTTCTCAGATATGCAATCCGTGCTCTCGTATTATAAACCACCAACCACATAAAACTGGATATCAGACGGCGCTCGCCCTCGCCAGTGAACATTCACACACTAGTCTTCGCACATACATGCACAGGATCGCACATGGGCTTCTTCTAATAGCTGGGTGTTGTGACCTCATGACCTCCTACTGTGTAAAAGAAATCTCTCTACATAAATACTTTTGTCACTTTAAAAAAAATAATAGCATGTATTAATTGAATTAATGAATTAATTTCCTTATTAATTCACCTTAAGAAAAGAGTGAAAGTGTCTGTCACAATTTGCGACCTCTGTCCAAGGTCACGTCCTCAAAGGTCAGTCCACGACACAGAGATATTTAGTGTACCGTCGTAGAGGACTGATGCAAGCAGGAAACATTCACGTTTGAGAAGGTGGTCAATCAATCGCTGTCAAAATATTTTGCGATTGGTTTAATAGTTGATAATCAATGAGCGCAGTTTATAAACCGTGTGCACGGATTTCTGAACCGAGGATTTGGAGCTACAGTTGGATTTTTTTTTTTTTACTATCTGGACTGACACTAGAGGGCTTTATTGGTAAGAGGAGATGAAGAGGAGATGAAGAGGACATGCCTGAGGAAACACCGTTGTCTTTAAAATGATTGTTGTCAAGGCCCTCAGCAGGTCGCTGCCACGGGGCGAGTGATTTCACGTTGGCGAAACGGAGGATGGATCGGTATCGAAATCCATAACAACGTGTATCTGGGTGTATCCCAAAGGTTAATAATGATAGTTGGTATTTCTCCGCCCAGGCGCTCTCCTAAATATTATTTATGTAGATAGTTTTTATTGTGAAATAAGGTTGTTGAAACACCTGGGCCTTTTTTTTTTCTCTTCTTCTCTTCTATCTGAATGAACAGTTACTCCTATCAGCTTAAAAATCTCTTATTTTAGAATCCGGGCTTCTGACAAAGACCCAGATCCATATTTGATCATACTGTCACATCAATAAAAAGCAGACTAAATAAGCATTTATTTCTCGTGATAACTAGAGAGAGTATTCAAACAAATCAAAACATGCCCTTTCTTAAATCTCTACCAGACATCTTGAAAATCACTGACGTTTGATGGCACGACCTCAAAAACCAACGGCGGAGGAAACAAACAATGAATCGCTTTCACTCGGGCCGACCAGAACAAGAATCTGCTGGACCTACCGGTGAGGATGATGTTGGGCAGGCCTCCACTGCAGTTGGAGTAGAGCATGTTGGCTCTCATGTGACCCAGGTCCTGCAGGTTGCCGTGGCTGCCACCCAGCCCTGAAAGCGCCGCCTGGGAGTAGTAGAGCAAAGAGGAGGAGGGATCGAAGCAAGACCCCCCTGCCGTGGTGCTCATTGCATTTTCCAACAGAACAAACTGGTCCAACTGGGCGGCAGATGGCGGAGAGAAAAATTGCAAAGAGACATTGTGATCACCCTGGAAGCCTCGTGTCTGCACACGTTTTCTCAAAAACAGCCCCAGTGAATAGAGATTATTATTAACACTATGACTGATGGCTATTTTTTAAGCAGATACATTCTGTTCAGCTCTGCAGTTGTCTTGAAAATCCATTCATAAATCCACTCAACTTACAGACCAGGCCCCCCTCGGGCAAAACACCACTTCCTTTTTTAACTGGATGAACTGAGAGAATTTCCTTCTGTACCGCATCAAACAACTTGTGTCTCGGCTTAAGATGAATTATGTTCGGTTATATTATAACGTTTTCTTCTTTCTTCCTGCTTGAAACATGTCTTTGGATATAAACTCTGACAACACACTACTCTGGGCTTTGATGTGTGTGTGGTGTTGTGAGTTGACCGTCACCTGATAGGGGAGGGTCTTGCTCTGGCGATTTGAGAACTGTGGATCCATGAAGGGGTCGCTGAAGAGGGTCGCCATGTTGTTGTGCTGAAAAAAGAGAAAAGAGTCCCAGAAAACATCACACTGTTGTCAAAAAGGAAACGAAAAGGTCATCAAGTCTAAAGATGGGATGGAAATAAACTATTTTTATTAGCTATTGAGCGAGGCTGGAGTCGTGGTTAATAAACGTCGACTGTACTACTTAATCAGTCGACAGTAAATTATTATGACATCACATAATTATAACTATTATAACATCGCTTTAATGTTTTAGACTCAATGAGTTAATGATGTGGATAAAACCAAGTCAAAGCATCAGTTGGTGGGCGTTACTGCTAGATTTATTTTGACACTCTCTGATTGGCTGAGTCAAAGAAGAAACCGTTTAAACTCTGGAGTGGATCCGGATGAATGTGAGGATCCGTCAGATTTTTCCGTGGTGGGTGGAGGTATGCATTCAACTTGTGCTCTCCGACATGGATCAGCCATAACATTACTATCCCTGACGTTAATGTAGTTAAAACGGCACCTGTCAGGTTGTGGGATATATTAAGAGGATTTTGTTGTGGCG